>OZ022491.1:19186576-19252200 GCA_963989405.1 Trypoxylon attenuatum
CCACGATATAAGGGTGACTTGGCTCTCCAACCCCGCCGCTTTATGTCTTGATTGTTTTGGGAGATGGCGTGGATTTGGCGGTTGAAGAGTGCGGGAGTGATTTGTTCGCTAGTGGCTAGAGGGTAATTTCACTGGTTTATATCGCGGCAGGCGTGTCAAAGGTTAATTGGTAGGTTAGGTAAATGGGACAAATCTGTACCGCAATCCGATAGTGTTTAGATATTCATAGAATCCGACGAGTGCCTAAGTTTCATATGCATCCAATGATACTGAAAGCCTGCGCTCTCGAACCCTCGGTTGCGAGTCGGTATTTAAGTAGATACACGTATATGGTACCGGCTTTCGTTTATTTTTGCGCGCCGATCGCGATCTGTAGATCCTAAGGATCGGCAGGCTTCTACATTGTTGTGCCGAAAGATTAGGTTGCCCTGAGCCATACTGTGCGCATCGACGATTATCTAAAGCTCCGCGTCTTCGTAATGGACTTAGGTTAACTTGGTAAACAGGATTAAGATTTCAAGTAGCCCGATATGATCTTTCCTTAAGAACTCAATTACGCCGGGCTCTCCTTAAGGCCGCGCACAAACAAGAGAAAGCTCGCATGAGGCGCGGGGGTCCTCCAATTACATGCGTTATGAAATGAAAATCAGATAGACGATGCGCCGCATAATTTATCACGGCACAATTGCCGCGCGTATAATGTGGACAATTTCCTCTTCCCTTTGCTGCCGTAACCTAGCCGTATTAGGGGACTCTGCTTTGGCTGGCTTTGAAGCCTGCGAGAGAGGCAGCAGAGTACGTGCGCACCATGCTCAGAGAGCTCGGTTTATACTTTTAGAAGTATATATGTACCGTCCGACGAGTGAACAATAATATTAATAGCAACGCTAATAATATTAATATAAATAATAATAATAATAATAATATAACAATAGTGAAAGGAAGACAATCGGTCGAATTAAAGATGTCGCATTGAGGATTGTTTGGATTGTTCCAAACCCTTTGTCCGGGAGGATCAATTTCCCCGGGCTGACTGTGCATCGTGAAGGGAGTTGCGGAAACAGTCGGAAGTAGCGGGAGCGCGTAATATATAACGAGGGCGGAAGAGCCGTAGAAACTTTGGCATGGTCAAATTCTGTGCCGCCACCGGCACGCAGATCGCAGCACGGATTAGCTGGATTTGCACAGAAGCTAATTACTCCAGCAGGGCTAGACGAGCGCACTCGCGCGCGGGCGCGCTGCACTGTTCGCTCGTCCGCTGAACTTAATTTAGATTCGGACGGATTAACTTCCGACTTTTGACCCGCTTCCCTGCTACCTTACGACTGCAAAGAACCCTCCCTTTTGCCGCACACGCGAGGCCTTTTGTGCTATTCGCGCTTTTTGCCCTGGGCGAAGATAACCCGACAAAGTCAATAGACGGCGTGGCGCGGAGCAACACGACGCGACGCGACTCGGCGAGACGCGGCGAACCGCGACATTACCGAGTGTTTTCGGTCTAGCCAAATGCGAATTTCCACCTGTCTCTCTCTCTCTCTCTCTCTCTCTCGTTCTCTCTTTGCTGTGTCTCGTTAGGTGCGCGCAAGAATGTAGGTTCATTCGAGCGCGACAACGGCCGCGTTGAAAATCTTCCCGTTCATCGGGCGCGCAACCCGATTTTACTGAAAAACCGTCCGGGGATGAAAGGTTGCAGGTAACGCTCGGCAAATCCAGACGGTCGATTGCAGAATGTTGCACTGGTATAAATGGAGCGGATGGTTTCATTATTCCGCGGGAGAGGGAAGAGACGAGGGAAGAGACGAGAGTCGGCGAGGACCGGGGCGACGGGTATAGAGATGGGGATGGGAATGGGGTGGTCTGGCCGCGGGAGGCCACTCGCTATGAGGAATGTTATCAAGCCGCGTCCGGCGTGATCTAGTGCCACTGAAAGCCGGCGTGTCCGAAACAGTAAAGATTTTCTTGGACGCGAAAAAAGGGTCGACTAGGAAAATAGAGAGAGGAAGAATACGCGTGTACCTTTTGCGCGAACGTTATCTGGCTCGCGCAAAATTGAAACGGCGCGACTACCGAAGCGACGGTGGCTATAAATCGCAAATACACATGTATGCACTTCCAATAACATCCTTGAACTGCTCGCAGCACTCCATCGATTACCGCGGCCCGGCGCGAATGAAAGCGCCGTTATCTCGAAAATCCTAATCGTGGGAACGAAGCTGGCAATGGCGAAAAAGGGGCAGAAAGAGATGGGGCGATAAGGGTAATGCGAACGAGGAAGTGCTCGAGCGAGCACCGTGCCGCACAGTCAGCCAGCTTGCGTACTAGCGTACTATACGGAGGCGTATTGCGTCACGTGTCCGCGGATCCAGAGATCCTGGGATCCGAGAGGGTGCGCGGCGGGTTCGCGGCCGGTCCGGCAGCTAAGGACGGAGATAGTGACACGTAGAGGCGCCGACGAATAGAAATAGGAGAGAAAGAGGAAGAACGGGCCACCGGCAATTATGCGCGCGCCAGGTATTCGCAATTACGCGCTGCACCGGCACACGGGCACACAGCGTTCCACTCTCAAATCGCCGATTTCAGCTCGCCTGCTCGATTAAACGTACCGCGCCACAGTACGGCAGCGGCACCGGCAACCAGAAGGAAGAGGCCGACGTTTCGCGTGAGGTGAAACGGGAAGACGGATTGATAGAATCGCATTTTAATGGCGAGCTACGGTTCGAGTTGCTCGCCGGAAGAAATGGAAAGTCGACCAGTCCGTCGACTGCCAATTGTCGTGCCGCAACCACTGATTAGTTAACGAAATACCCAGGATTTTCGCGGATCGATAGAACGCAGAGGAAAATCGAGGACTCTTCCTCGTCGATTGACATTTCCCTCGAGCGAATCTTGCGGTGGAGGAAACACGGCTTAAACCATGCTAATGCTTCCTGCGAAGTGGTACCCCGGGATCTAATTATTCGCTCGAATGCGTAGAACGGATCAAGAAGAGGAAGTACAAAGTACAAAATTCTCTTTCGAAAGATGAGGTCGCCGCAACTAGAGAAGTAGAATGCGCAGAAAGAACGACGAGATGGAAATTAAGGTACGATATTTAAAAGTCTGCCACACACGCCCGGTTAAATACGGAGCCAAATGCAATGACGAACTATGTACCTAATTCAACACTGTTCAAGCGAAATGCAGAAAGGACCGAGCCAGTACTAGAGTCTCCTCCGATTTCTACGTTCCTCTGCAATCTACAGTTGTACGCTCGACTGCGCGATTAAGTGTGCCAAGAGGAAGTACAAGGAGGAAATTCAGCAGAACCAAAGAGAAAGGGTTAAAGGTAAAATCGCCGTCAGGAAAAGACGGGATCGAGTAAATAGAAAAGGGCAAGCAAGGAGGCGATGCATAAAAAGATCGAAAGAAGCAAAGAAAGATTGAAGTCTAGAGGGAAGTAAAGAGCCCGCGGTACGCACTCTTGAAAGAAATCGCCAATTTGAAGCACGATCTCACAAGAGTGAATCCTACGGGGGCAAGATAGACAGAATGCATTTGTAGAGAAGGATCTGCTTCGCTGGACAGAAGAAGAGCAGGATGAAGTTGAAGAGGAATAAAGGTTGGAAGAGAGGGATGCTATCCGCGCGAGTACATACGTATTCCAGCGTGCGAGCCCCGCAGGCATAGATTGCTGCTCGCGGAGAAAGAGTAAAAGAAAAAAGGAGCAGGAAGAAAAGGCACGAAAAGGAGAGCGCGCGCGAAGGAGCCGAAGAAGAAGGTAGAGTCGCGGGGGAGGAGAGTCGAGTGTAAGAGGAACGCCGGAGAAAGAAGGAGATCCGAGTTCGATAGTACACGCTGCACCACGCCGTACGACGGCGGGGAGATCTCCTCTCCCCGGTGCACCTTCCCCCGGAATGAACCAGATTATTGGCTGAACCCTGACCGTAGAATTACGTATTCGGTAAAAAATTCCCCTCCTGCTCGTGAGGAAGAGCCAAGGGCTTTTTTACGGGCGATGCGTGCGGCGCAGCGTGCACGCTGCGGTCTACCTCTTTCGCCTTGTCTCTCTGTGGCTCACGGTTAGTTCGGTTCGCTCGCTCTACACGCTCTACTCGCTTCTACTCGCTCTGTTCACGTAGCTGCGCGCACGGTGGATGTGGGTGAGCGTCCTGAGTTAAGGTGAAACCCGTAGCCGGGGTTGGTGAGGTAGGGAGGATCCGGGTCACAGATCAGCGGTCCCGCGTGAGCCGAAGAACCCGCGGCCAAGGGGGCCCCTTGCCACGGTCCCATCGAGAGCGCGTATCGCGAGCAAAACGGAGAGTACCCGGAGTACCTGCTCACCTCCCTGCTCACCTCCCTGCTCACCTCCCTATCCACCAGTTTCCTCCCCGCCGTCCATGCTAACCTTCTTCTTCCTCTCCAACCTTCTCGACTGACTCTTTACCTCTTTGCTTCGCTACCTTCTTGCTTACCCTTCGCCCCTCGCCTCCTGCACGCCTTTGCCCGGTCTACCTTCCACTCTCTTCCTTTCCACCTCTCAGCCTATCCTCGTTTATCTTTAACTTTCTCTTCCTTCTCTCCCGCAACTGACTAGCTCCGCGTTGCTCGCGATCTTCCTTGATTTGAATCTGCTGCTGGCCGCTCATTTCGACCTCACCTTTTTTTTTTGCCCTGCTTCTCGATGCTCGAATTCACGCGCTGCCGGATAACTGGCCGCTTTGCTTTTTGGACTTCTAGACTTTCCTACCCTTCTTGCACCACGAGTAAGTGCATTTCCTTCACCCTCTTTCGGTTCATCGATCGCTTCCTGGACATGGCCGGACCCCGGACCTTCCAGGCTGGCTTCGTAGCCTTCTTTTAAATTTTTCCTCCTCGTGGTCGGCCACCTACCGACTACCTGGTACTGAATACCCGGTACTGCGGCACGGATCTACTACGTACTCGGTATGTGCCCAGCCACCAACACTACTGTGAGGGCCACCGCGCTGGGGTCCCTTCGTTCCTCTTTGTTGCTTTCTTCCTCCTTTTCTCGCCTTCGTGCTACTCCTCTCTCCTCTCAAGCTGCTGCACGCTTCTCTCGCTCCCACGTCCGTTTCTGGTGGCGCGCATCGAAGCGAGACACGTCGTGATCTCACGCACTCCGATTCTTCTTCTCCGACTCCTCTTGGTAGACCTCCTTTCGCTTTTACTCCTTGGTACGGCTGCCCTTCGTCATACGGTACACTATCGTCTTCTCGTAGTCTCGTTACGAGAGTTCTCCTTCTTTGAACTGGGCCCTACTCGCACGCGCGAGGTCTTCTCGTCCTTATCCTCTCTCCCCATCCTCGTCCTCGTCCTCGGCCTCGGCCTCGTCGTCGTGGGCCCGTAAACGGACGTGCCTCTTTGTCCGGGTGACGTGATGATCCGGCCGCCGGCCTCTCCGTGCTCGCGCGGTTCAGCCTGTTCAGGGTGATACCACCCCTCTCGACTCTCCAGTCCTCTCGTCCCACACTACACGTGGTAGTGTTACACTGCGGATCCTTCGGGGCGCGCACTTAATTGCCGCCTCCTCCTCCTACTCCTCCTCTCACGCTCTAATTGCATAAGCGTTTTTTCGAATCGATCTCGCTCGGGGGTGACTTTAATGGGTTGTCCGGGTGATTTTAATGGCTCGACTATTGGTCGCGCGTAAATAGCTAAATATTCGCGGAACCACGCTCGCGCGGTGTATTTTCGCTCCCGTCTCTCGAAGCTACGCCGGGGGAAATATAAATACGACAAAATAGGACGCGTGTCACAGAGGCGCAAGGTGCCATTCAATTTCGGCGTTTATGAAGTAATTGATTAATCGAATAATGCCAACCAACCGGTCATTGGTGCTGTGCATTAATCCCGTTGCATTCCGAAAACTGCAGGTATACGAAAACACGGATTAATAATTTGCCGAGTTGTGAGACGACGCAATCATATGTATAAAGCTGACTCGTTTGACACTGCAACCAGGGTCGACACACTGCTGATTAGCCGAGCGAGGATTTTATATTGTTGGTGCCTTGGTACGTGTAACAGTTTACACCTTCACCGCCCCCGGCCACCCCATTCGGGTTCCAGTACATAGTTCGCAGTTACAGCACTAACCGCGGCACCGCGGTGGTTAATTCACTTGGTCTACCAGGATATAAACGTGTTGGACCGTTTCCGTATTCCAACGCCCCTTTTAACTGGCAGATTTAAGTAGCAAAGTATGAACGAAATGTTCGTCAAAAATGTAAGTTCGCGGGGGTGGTGTGCAACGCAGCAAATGCAAATTAATCTCGCGTTGCCTCGGTTAACGATCCGTGAAACAAACTCTCGCTCGAAGCGGCCTGTCTCTCTCTTACGCACGGGGTAAGGTGCGCCATGCAGACTCAGCGAAATCGACGAAATCGGCGAAGAAACGCAGCGCAACGGGAGAGATACAAATAGTCACGCATATTAATCCGCCGGAAAGTGCACTCGTACGCTTGGCTGGCTTCGTTCACGACCTCAAAAGCAAAAGGAACCCCTGACCTTTCGCGATATACCCGTTACACCGTAGCTCCATTACGCATTGCGCTCCTTTTTATGGGCGATTGGAGAACGGTAATAGCGCAAATTCAGTGCTGCTCCATTGAAGTGTACATGGTGCGACTTAAAGTGCCGCGTGGGATCCCGGTTCTCGTTGGATTTGCCTCGCGAAGGCAGAGGAGATTATCAAAATCAAATTCTCTGTTAATTGCTCTGCGATGGTTCAACCTCTTCCAATTTACAGCATATCGAAAAATAAGTATGCCTTTAATTGATTTAGAAAAAGGTAAATTATACACTTTAAAATAAGAAATTTCAAGCTCCATCAATAACTTTCCATGACATTGTTAAACCATCCGAATCAATTTATCAAAAGCTACTTATTAGTAGAGAATATCAATTGGTCAGTTCATTCGTTGAGTAAGACAAAAATGCAGTTACCGATTCTCTTCTTATTCTAAATGCCACTAGTGTACTTGTATAGTTTCTTCGATTGATGCTGTGGTTTGTATATTCTCCTATTGTTCAATTTTACATTACGCAGACGAAAGTAATATTCCAGTTTCTTTAATACTGATCCGTGAAATAGAATGTTGAAAATGTGGTCAGACCTTTGGCGAACACCGTGTAGGAAGGCTGCGTGGTGGTGAGGAGATCCGCTTAAAAGCGCTTGATGCGCCGTGCTCCGAGTCCCGGATTCCATCGAGTTCGCGGTGCACCGATAACGGGAACCCTAGTACGAACTATCTGGGCTATGCTTTAACACTGTTCGCTATTTAAATAGTTGTTGGTGAAAAATTCTTAATCAACAGGAATCCACTCGCACTCGCCATTGTGCTCGTTATCCCAAGAATCGAAGATTATCGAAATGGATTGTACAGATCAGCGAAAAAAAGAATGACTGACAATAAGAATTTCTGATTCTAAACACGCGTAGCCAGACGCACTTCTGACAGTACCGCGAATTATTATCGCGGAGTAGCGCGCATTATCTAATTATCCGGAAATTACATGAAATTGTTGGAATTCCCGCGCGGCTCGCGGTAACAAAGATACTGCGGTCCACGTTTCTGCTAAGATGCGTTAATAAATAATTAAAGGAAAGTGTAGCTAGGTTTTCAGCGAGCCACTGCGTTCCTCACTACTGGAATTTTTTTCTATAAGTAGTTTCGTAATTATCTATATCTTCAGCCGTATACGAAATCTCATAGTCGTAGGTGTATCGCAAATCTTCTTTCATGTTACATTTTTCGGCTACCAGTAAAAACGAACAGCGATGGTGAAAAATTGCTGGCTTTTCCAGATTTACGATATTTCTATACGTTTGATTTATCGAAGAAAAATTTAACCAGAGAGGATCGAAAATAAAAACAACGGTAATATCGGTCAGTCGGACTGATCGGATACGAAATCGTGCATTGGTGCAATACGGCAAACTACTAATTTATTAACGTTACATTGGTATTGTTACAAGGTTCCATTATCGGGCAGGTTTTGATTATTATACCCGAGATTTGAGTAAATTTTACGAAAACATCAAATTCTATTCGAGATGGGAACTTGAGCGTACGCATATCAGCTTGCATCTTATTTACTCGAAGCATGGAGTAGATTATCACGCGTAAATATCTCGCTGTACATGTACGACACCTGCACGAGCAGTAATGGGGCTCGTATTTTCCCGAGCGTTTAATCTGCCCGATCTAAGTACTCAGAAAGAGAAATTATTAGTTACACCCTGGGTCGCCATCGCTCGCGAACGCGCATTGTCGGCTCTAAGCGTAACAGCAAGGATAGTGGGGCTAGTACGACTTTATAGGCTGCTGCCGGAGCATAGTTATCGCTTACAGAAGCGATACGGTGTTAACGCGTGCACGCGGGCGTGAGGAGCGCGTGCATACATAATATTCGCGGATAAACGCGGTGCGGTGCGGCGTGGTGCGGCATTCCCTTCGCACAATGCGAATCGACAAGGAGAAGTCGATGGTTATGGCCGTACAAGATCATCCCGCGGAGATCTCGACACGCCCGGAGTTCACGCTCCGGCCGCTGGGGTCATTGGGCAGCCTGCTCGACAACAAATCATGGCTAATGATCTGCCCGTACCTTTGCAGTTAGCGTACCTTATAGCGACCCGAGGCATCCACCGCTAGACCCTGCAGCCCTTGCCTCTTTCTTCTTCTTTTTCTTCTTAGTTTTCTCCTTTTCCTTTTCCTTCTTCTTCTTCTTCTTCTTCGTCTTCGTCTTCTTTATCGCTTCTTTCTCATTCTCACCCTCTTATCCGCTTTCCCCCGATCTGCCTTCTACACCTCCCGTTAGTCATCGCCAGCCACTCTATGACAAAGCGAAACTCGTCCACTCCCACAACGACCCGGTTCTCGTTACTCTCGTAATTACAATACTCCACGCAACTCGGTTCTCGGATATTCTTGCTACATCGATTAACGGGAGACGTGCGATGGTGTTTGGATTGCGCCGAGCAAGTGGATTTTCTGGTGGTTCGAGAGTAGGTGGAAGAAAGTTCACGGGTCAATTGGTATTTGAAAGCGAAGGTGATTTTGAAGGCTACTCATTGAAGAAAGTGTTAAACTTTGAACTATGTACCGATTGCGTGAAGTAATGTAATACCTGTATCTCTATTTCAATCGTGCAATGAGGCTTTAGATAGTTAGATCTTGAACCACCCACACGCATTTTCCTCTTTCTCTTTCTCCCATCCAGTTGGTCGCGGGCCACATCTCTGTGATCCTGACTCCGACAAACAAGCGCGCACAGACTCATGCGCGCTACCATTTACCACAACGAGTCCAGAAGGCATCGAAGACGACGGACGACGAAGAGCGTCGTGCCGTGTAAATACGTAGCTCAAAGTACACACCGTAGCAACGTCCTCAAGGGTCAGTCGAGGTCAAAGAGAGCTCGCCATGCCGATATAGTATATATGTATACATATATATAGTATATATATATATATATATATGTAAGGTTTGCATTGGTCGAGCGCGCGTCCACTGGGAGACGGTGCCCTGTTCTCAGGAAAACAGATCACGGGGGAATCGACGGTGCTGGATGGATGGCCGAGCAAGCTTCTCCGCCTGGTGGCTCGTTCCAGAGAAAAGCGAGCGATTCCAGCGGAACCAACGCTGACGAGGGAGCAAGGGAGCAAAGGAGTAAAGGAGGTAGGGACGGAAACTGGTGCTGGGGCCACTTAATCGAGCATTCCGCATCGCGCCGATTCGAGATATCGAGAGGAGGTTACGACAGGTCATGGCGACGAGTCCGAGCAATTCCCTCCTACGTAGCCTCCGGCAGTTTCTTTCTCTTCTCTCTTCTCGTTCTTCTTCTCACTTCCACCGCTTGTCGAGGGCGATCGAAAAATGGCCGCGTGCACCGTTAATCGTGGACTCTAGCCGGGCACGAGTGCACGCGTGCGTGCGTGGGTGATGGAAATGTATGACTGGCGCGTAACTAATGTCCTTTGTTTGCCGAGGCGATAAAGCCTCTTCCGCTGCGAAGAAGGATGCCAGTCATGAAATGGTCCTTGCTAATTAACACTGGGTAAAATTCGCGATACTAGACCCTGAAGGGATTTTCTATTGTTAGACGGAGAGCTAGGTTTCGATTGGTGTATGGTTAATGTAACGATTGAAATTGTCGTCGATACCGGTAAACTGTTAGTTGGAGGAGGGAAAATGGTGCGTCGGATAGGTTTAATGAGAAAATATCGTGGGATTGGCAGAGCGTAAAATTTTTGATAACAGTAAGAAGAGTGGCGGAATCGTGTATGTCTATTATGTGAGGTTTTACGTGCGAGCAGGAAAATGCTAGACATTATATCCTATTGTAATGTCTGGCAATCGGTAGTTTACGAAAGGGGCGCACGGGTTCGTAAGACACAAGGCGATGCATGCTCTTTACATAAGAAATATTATATTTATCGTGGCGCGGAATCAGGAAAGGAGAGGATATCGCGGAAGCAATTCCACGACGGAGAGATGACAAACTACAGGGCGGTCTTGTGTAACGTGCGCGCGCGACGCACGTGCGTTCGCGCTCGCGAGGAGGCGAATGCCGGAATTGGCGAAGAAAAGGAGCGTAGGACGCTCGCTTGATGGTTTGCTTCTTGTTCCTTCTGTTCCCTCTGTTCCAGCTATATTCATACACGTTACGTAAGAATATCCCCTTTCGATGCGAAATCCTCCAAGACAATTCTCTGCCAGTGTCATGCTGGTATGCTCGAAGAACAATCGAGTGATCCTAATCAAATCGATTCATTCTACTTCTCATGACTATGACATAGCTCTAATGGGCCTGAATACTCCTTGAAACCTTGCACAGTCGAGTACGTCTACTTCAAGTTTCGGTTATATGAATCAACTATCCACCCTCTAATAAACTCTTACCATTGTATTTTATACAATCCACCCATGCAAAAGATAGATACTTATTGTTCAGCGGAAAGCCCGTAGATCAAGTCACTCAACATTAAGTCGAACAATAAAATAACTCATCCGTGGCATTGTCCTCCCCGCGAGTTATTTTCCTGATGGAATTACCCTCTTTCTCTGAACGAATGGGACAAATCCTCGGCAGACTTTGGATCTTTGGCGGCGAAACGACGCGTCGGGGTACAAGGTAAGCCGTTGAAATGGTACCTTGACAATGCGCGCTCACGCACGTGTGTCCGCACTCGGCGAGATGAAGTCTGAAATCCGTGGATCACGCGGCTGCGAGGGTGGCAAAGGAGAAGGTTGGGGTGAAGAGGAAGGTAAGACGCAGTGGGCGGTGCGCCGCCGCGCCGCGCCGTGCGTGCGTGATCGTGATCAGGATCGCGAAGCGAGATAGCGAGGTCGCCATCATAAGGCTTTCTCGTGGTCTACGGGGCGATCCAAATCTCATGGTCAATGCTGCTGGTCCATGGGTACAAACGGCTCCCACGAATGCTGGGACGGATAGAAATGTCGCGACGATAACCATAAACTACGTGGGCACGAGGTTGGATAACAACTTGCCAGTGGATTAGATTGTCATTAGTCAGACAACGGTCACACGAACTGACTGAATCTAATTTATTCTCCTTGAGATTGTTGAATACACCGTCCATGATTATTGTTCGTTACTCCTTTGGAATATTGAAAATTGGATTAATATTGATTTCTCAAGTCAGTCACGTGTCAAAGCGTATCGTAGTCACAGGGACAGTGCGTCACGATGTAATATCTATTGTTGGATTCTTATGAAACAAAATTCTCGTTGTAAGGTCTCATTCATAAAAATTTCTTTTACGTAAATAAATATTGGGAGGTATCGTTCAAGAGAACAGTTAAAATCATTTTCAAGCCCGAACTAACGGGAAACTTCGAATACCGATGAATACCATGAGAGTTAGTGGCAAGCACACGTGCAAAAGAATGCGTGCTGCGAAAGAGCAGCAGCTTCGACAGTCCTCAGAAGTAAGATACGACTGGGTGGTTCGGAGGCTTCAATAACTTGCGTCGATGCTGACCTTTGTTTACGTTTATATAAATTACGAGGCGGGGCATAAATCACCGAATAATGCCTGACAAATCCAGAAGCAATAAATAATGGAACGCCAG
Source organism: Trypoxylon attenuatum (assembly GCA_963989405.1). NCBI lineage: Eukaryota > Metazoa > Arthropoda > Insecta > Hymenoptera > Crabronidae > Trypoxylon > Trypoxylon attenuatum. Next base: position 19,198,678 of record OZ022491.1, read on the forward strand.
GAAATAAGCTACCGCAGTCCACATGAACTCCGTCAGTTCACGTCCGTTAACATCCTCGACGTCTACGTTTACGTGCCATTCGCAGTCGATTTATAACTTCGAGCAGCACCAAGTAGAAATTGGACCTTGCATCAACTCTGCCAACTGGTTGAACCTTAGTTACGGATACATAGCCAGTTTTTATTGTCTTGCAAATTGGACATTGAAACGCGGTGAGTTGCAGATCTGAATCATCCAACCGTACGCATCTAGTAGCCCTTATTAAAAATCGAATAACCGAGTGGCATCATGTAACGCATCAACAATTTGACCCCTACGACACTTGAATCATCTGCTACTAAATTCTGCTTAATCTCATTTTAGAAATAATTATTGTACAGTGAAAGATCCGCGTTTTTGTTATCAAGAGTAAAGGTGAGAATTCGATGAGAATTAACGAGTTGTAGTTACGTTAGTTCCGGCACGGGTCAACAATCGAGGGAGCAGAGGACTCCCCAGTGAAATTCGCGGTAGGCAAGCAAAGACAAGGAGGAAGAACCGCGAAGGCACGGTCGTATCGCAACGAAGAAGAAGACAGAGAAAACAACGAGGGCCAGGACGAAGCAGACGAGGGTATTGTTAGGAGGGTGAGCGGGTGGAGGACGGACGGGCTCTGTCACGTTTCGCATTGCACGCACCAGAACTTTCTTCGGAGCTCCGAGCTTCTCTGGGAGAAAGAGCGAGAGAGGAAAGAACCAAGCGATGAAAAGAGGGAGAACAAAAGAGAGAGAGAGAGAGGATTCTCTCTGGTTCACGAGCTGATCACAAGCGCGATCTTGCCGTCCCTGGACGCCGCGGAAGATCACGACTTCGACGTGATCCGTCGTGACGACTATATCCCCCACACTCAGCTCCACCCCCTGACCACCTTCTGCTATCGATATTGTTATTATATCCTCTGCGAACCACGTACGGAACGAACATTCTTCTCGGCTTATCTGATCTCGCTCTTCTTTTTTTAGTTACGCTACGCTTGTCTTCCGATCCTGGTTAACGCGAGAAAAACAGTTTCTTCTTGATTGTAAACGACAGTATCAACGTCTCCCTTCGGACAAGACCACTTTCCGGTTTTCTCACCTACTTTGCTTAGTACTCGAGCTGGGCAATTATGTACCCCACAAAGTTGCTACGGTGCACGCGAGCAATATGCAAATTTGAAATAGCTCCCTATGTCTCATGTAAAATACCAATGTAAGAGAGTCATATTATAGCTAAACACATTGGATTCTATTGGAACCGCTAACGCCGATTCTTCCCCTCTGGTAAACGACATCATAGTTCGATGTTACTTTGCAGTAGATCCGTAGCTAGGTTCAAAATTGCATCCGCATTTCACAAGAGTTCTCAGTGGCCTTTATAAGCAAAGTTTGGCTAACCGCCCTACGTGAGGCTTCGCTATCCCGCAGTACGATGTCCGTAACAATCGAGGATTTCCCGATCCAGGACACTTATCATTTTTCCGTAGATCAGAAATCGAGCCAACGGCTAGACTCCAGGACGACTTTGGGTCATTCTCGCGATAGTCGAATGCGAAATTGTTTCGTTGGAGCGTGGAAAGTTGGTCGAATTACCCAGGAAAGTTATATCGGACTCTATGGACTAGCGCAATGTGGAGGAGCCAAGGCGAGAAAGGGGTGGAGCCGAGTTTACACTCATAATTCAAGCTCCTCTCTGTTATTCCGTCCCGATCGGCTTGTTATTAAGAGGACACCAATAACGTTACCGATACAGCTTTATTACCACACTCGGTTAATGGGCCCCCGTAAGTTGAGCTATCGATTTATGCCTCTGATTTATGGGGATTCAGTCATTTGCAACTCTGTCTGGCCGGTAGTGTGCGTAAGCGGATGCGCCAACTTCCAAGAAATCATTCTTGCGCGCTTCGACGTAAGGGTTAATCAAGGTCAGCCGTTATGCGCCTTTAAGATCGGCCGTGCTCGATGAAGACGTGACGCGGAACGATCACTCGGAGTCGGCGCGATAACGTACGAGAATTTGCCCGCGTTGCATCGCATCGTTTGCCCGGGCCGGGCATAGATCAACGAGCTGTCCGTGGGTGAACTTGTGCCTTCCCATTAGGAGCACCGTGGATTTCGAGCCAAAGCAGATTCCGGGTTTACTTCAATTTTATCGATATATATGGCAAGATTGACCCAGTCGAGACTCGACCACTAATTGAAAAAGTACTGCCACTCCTGATCTATATTTGGACTTTCCGAGTGCTCTAGTTTTATCTCAAAGTTGGAATTTTACGTAATTTGGCTCACTCAGTACTTTTTCAAGTATCGATCACTTTGATGATGCAAAATGTAAAATCGCCATGGATCATTCCATTCGCGACTGAGTTAATTTCTGTTTCGGTCTGGTCTGGAAACCGATATAATTTCCTTTCGCATTATCGCATTTAAATTGAAAGAGGTTCGCGTAATGCAGGAGGGAAGTCACTCGGAGGAAATTGCATTGGGTTTAAGCGGGGCAGTCTTCAAAATATCATTCCGGCTAGGTTGAACCGTTGAAGCTCAATATCGAAAGCGATGGCAACAAGCGCGCACCAACGAGCCTGGCGAGCGTTTTAAATCAATAGCCCGGAGGTAGGCTCGAATTCATCGAATTCCAAGGAACGATCGTATCCCAGATAATCCCTGGGTACCGACGCCAATGCCCGTGAGATCGTGAGTCAGCTAGAGCAGACCCTCTCTGGGGCCACCGCGCCGCTCCACGAGGCTCTCGATCTCAAGAGTCGGTCGGTCGATCGGCTAGCCGCGAGCGCGGTCAGATCTTCGCTCGATTTTAAATTAGCCGACTTTTAATACGCGTGCTATTGCATGTACCATGGATAAGCTTCGTGCTCGCCGTGCTCTACGTGCTCTAACGCTTACCTCTTTGCCGCTGCTCGCGGCCTTTTCTCTCTCTCGATCCGCAGGCCCCGCCGTGGCAATTCATTTGGGGTCCTGTCTCGCGGGAAGCAATGCATCTCTCTCTTTCCACCTCCCTTTCTTTCTCTTACACTGCCGCACTCTAGAAAACCATGCTCATCTTCCGCAAGCCGATATTTAAGCGGCTATTTACTGATCGCGCGGTGAACACCGCGGCTCGATAATATCGACGCGACGATATTATAAATTCCTTATCGGCCTCCACCGATGTACGCCGCCTCTAATGGCGCTTTTTACTACCCGCAAATTCAATTTTGGCACGATCGACTGCCACCGATCGACGAATATATTTTCAGCCTTGTTCCGGCTTGTCCTGCCGCTTTCGATACGGTTCGCCGATTGTTTCCCTCGTAAATCTTCCACTTCGCGCTGCTCAAGAGACTCGAGTCCGATGGAATTGGAGGATCCTTCTGGCACTTATCTCAGCACTCGCATCCATTCAATTTAAATTAACGAATCTCATTTCATCTCAATGAGCATTAACTAAACGTACGTAAGAAATTTTAAAGAACACTTTTTGCTATTTTGATAATGCGTTATTTTCATAGCAAACGCGAAGAGATAATGTGCCATTATCTGCCTCCCAGAAGCGAGCTCAATCTCTGAGCGAGGCAACAATATTAAAATTCCATTTTTTTTTTCTCCGCGAATAAATCGTAGCGGGGTCGTATCGAAATACTCGCAAATGAAAAACGTCAAGTGACTATCCAGTATTCAGTATAATTCTATTCGTCCATATGCATTTGAGACCGGATCTCCGGACTTGATTTTCAAATTCCTCGAATTATTCTCGCGCGGTTTGACTGTTTACGTAGCATTGAGTTACCTGCGGCTGACACTCCGAAATTGACGCCACGAAAACAGAATATGTCCGGAATTAGTTTCGCTTGGCAGCGCGCGCGCACGCAAAAACTCTTTTCCGTTGGTGGTGAGCGAATTTCTGTGGATTAACATTAGCCAGTGAAATAACAATGGATGAGGCCCATTGCCGGTGAGTCTCGAAAGCCACGAGGCTGGAGTTTAACCGGCGAAACCAATAAAAGTCGCTCTTCTCCGCAAAATCCAGCGCACATTCCGCGAACGCTCCTCTTCCTCTACCATGCAATTTGGAAGCGCGTGCTAGCCACGGAACTAAATGAGCGGGTGGCAATCCGCTTTGATAAATTACATTAATATAGACATAACTGGTGCAAGTTAATTAGCTGATAATTAGAATTGAAGCTCTGCCTGTTGTAGAATGTTACAATGTTTAATCCGCGAATGCGAGTTCGCGCACCCAGTACACCCATTGCTCAATATTCGCGTTGGTAATCGCGACGTGTAACGCGGTCATGTAAATATCCTTCGCAGTTACGTAAGATCACTAGCTTTAAACAGTACACTATGCACACTGCAAACTTCCTCGTATTTCCTTAAGAAAAAAGTTGAAAAAAGATTTTCAATTCTTAATTCTAAAGATCGCTCGCAAGTAATGAGTAATAGACTTTTACATAAGACACTTCGAGATGCAACGAGTTGCAGTGTATTCAGCTAACTGAATATCTTTGCAACTTTTTACTACCGATAATTGTTGAATCAACTTCTACATCTAATTAAGCAAACGCATCGTGATTAGTGTCGACTATCGGTTTGCGCTTCGGAAGATTGTGGTATGCATAAGAATTAAGCAGAGACTTTGGACAGCACGTATAATCTCCGTGTAACGAATCAAGCAGAATCGAACAATTCTTTTTCGACTTTGTAAAACGACTATCGGGTTCTCTTTCTGCGACAAACCTTGTAACAAGTCAATAGACAGGACAGCTTAAAAAAACAGTAGCGTTGGAACGAACGGAACGCCCGATTTTCGAAATTAAGAGGAACTCGGTTCGTTTGAAGGTTTAAATGAGGAGAGTAGTTGGTTGCAAATCATTTAGAAAGTCCAGCAGAGCCTCACTCACTCGCTCGAAAATGCTGCACCGAGAAATTAGCGTAGCAGTAACGTGACGCATCGCGCATACCTAATAAACAGGTACGTGTAATGAAAATCTGTATTAGAGATTGCGGGAGTAATCAGTCCGACTGTGCAATCTCTTTCTCCTCTTTCTTCACTATGTTCATCTGTCTCCCCTGCATTTCCAGTTAATTTTCTAACGGATTCGACTGCTGTAAATTAAGTTTGTTCGTGATGCTAGCCTTGACGTCAACAAAGTCATACAGAATCGAATAACATTATTCAATTAATAATTGTAAATTTGTATCCTCTATAAAGTTAATTCAATAGTGTGCTTTTCTTCAGGCTCAATTATCCAATAACATTGGAAACATACAAGTCTATGTTTTCAATGTAGTGAGGATAAATGAATGTCTGAACGATTAGAATATTTAATCTCGTATGTAATATGTCGTTGCTTTGTCTGCAAAAAGAAACATTGATCTTCCTTGAATATCTTTCCTAGCTATTCTATACCTCTACTACTAATCCGCAAAGCTTGGCATCGCGAGTTATTCTCGCAATTATCCTAATTGCACGCGTAGAACCGATCGTCGAGCCGAGCGGAAAACTTAGAAGCGCGGTAAATCACTGACACAGCGGTGGCGCGGTCGCAAGGAATTAGCCATTCCGATAATTGTCGGATGCTGCTGGTTTAGTGTGTTTTGACGCGTTTCCACGAGACTTACGAGACACGCGCGTACGGAAAGAAACGTTTTGACCTTCCAGTGAACGCAACTCGGACGTGAAGCAGCGTCCTTTAACTGCGCACCATGAGTGTCAATTTTTCAATTACCTTTTTTTTAAACCACGTTACATGGGATAACTATCCGCAAAGAAATTGATAATAATCATTCAAGATCGGGGAAGAGCTAGAAAACATATCCTGTCCACATAGACAAGTGCGGAATTGATAAAAAAAAAAAAAACAGCGTAGTTGAAGGAATTCTATCAGACACACATTTCTTTGAGTGTTATAATAATGATTGCATTGAACGAGATCCATTATCGTTATCATTATACTCATTACGTATCCTACATTGAACCAATGGATTCCCAGCACAAAAAACACTGAATCACCGCTTAATTCAAACCTAACTCATTGTCAGAATGTCGAATTACACGTCGGATGAGATCACACATCCATCTAGAAAAACCCCCGTGGATACTTTGTTACCATTACGTTCTTACGCACCAGTCTCGCGGAATCTTTTTGCTACGAGGATTTCAATAATTCATGAGAACAAGAACAGCTCATTACCGATTAGTTTTCTTGCTAGAATCATTCTCTCGGAGAGGATTGAGTTAGCAATCCGAATGACAAGGAGCTAAGAGAACGTTAACGGATCTTCTTACCAGTCACTTTCAATCTTGCGATAAATAAAGGACAGATTTAATTCGAGGATGATAGGATCACGGTAGGATGTAGATAACGCGACAATTTACGATTTTAAACCGCATTTATTGCGGAAGATATCTGGAGAAGTCTAGAGCTACGACTCCAGTGGACAGGCACACATGAACGTAGAAAGGGAGCTCGTGGTCCCTTGGAACCACGGGCAGAACCGTTGACCTATGACACGCACGCTATAAACAATCCTCTGAAGCAGTAAATGGATATGTGCTGTTATACGGCGTCGAGTTGAAAACTGAGCCTGCCTGACTGGCTGCACGCTCCGCACTAGCTCGCCCCCTTTGGCCCCCTTGCGAAACGGTTATTGGATGCACGCCATGCTCCTGTGCCAACCCCGGGGCTGTTGGTAAATATTTTTTGTCCGGCCCGAATAGATTTTCTGTGACAGCGCGTGGTTGATGCGCCGACCGCCGATCAGCCGACCACGGGGAGCTATATGTATACATATAGAAATTCGGGACCGCGGCCGGAGATCATCAATCGCGTCGCTGTCCCGTTGGCTATTGCTGCTCAGGATTTCAGGATTTCGATAATGGCCGTATAGAGATCGCTATAGCTTTCTGTGTTCAAGTTAGTAGGTTTCAAAGTGGTGAAGAAGAATTTCATGTGTAAGATCTGTTTTCGTTCAAATTGGAGATCTTAAGACGAAAAGGGCAATAATCTACTTACGATAATTCGAAAGTAATTGCAGCTAATCGGATTAAAATATCGAAATGGGATTTTCCCGAGTCTCGTCTACGTTCTTTGGTTTTAGTCGTGGTAGAATTGCATTTACTGGCACTTCTTCGAACTTTACTCAGTCTTCGAATTGAGTGTTTCATTTACTTGAATTCCAGACCCTGAGAGGGTTATTCTGCAACTTTGAAAAGATTTTCCTCAATTTAGTTCCCGACTATCGGGTTTGCGGTTGCTACTTTATATCGTCCCCAAGTTCTCTTTAAAGGGGCGATCATGAAAGGCGTGATTTTGAGATCTCGGGAGATAGTCGGCTCACGGAAGCAGCAGTCTCCTCATTCCGTTTTGAAAGTGTACTACCGTCGACCTAACGAGTAAAAAGTTCTTGACATGATATTCCAAGCTACTTTTATCTATAAGTACCTTGGTACAATTTTTCTATAGACGAACGCTTTATGATCGCAAAATAGATCCAGCGAGTACTCAATGCTCCATCCATTCTCGTTGGACACGTTTTCTTTACCAAAACAAGTTACCCAACAAAGTTACTAGTACACTTTTAATTCCTACAATTATCAACCAAATTCGATTTGGAAGATTTTTCTCACAAACTAAAATATTAATTCGTTTCAATTCTACTGATAAAAATATTGAAATTAGTCGGAAAGTATTACCACCATAAGTTTGACCTCTCCGATGGTCGTAGTGCCAAAGGATCAAAGACTAACCATGAGTAGCAGGGTTGTCTAGTGACAGCGCGGAAGTTGGCCTTTGAGAAATGTCCAAGAAAGTCGTAACAGTGCGCGAGGTGACTCGGTGTGGCGAGCTCGTCGTGGGTGGGGGCGGTGGGTTGCTTTACAGAAGCGAGTTACAAGGCAGGAGTAAGAGAAGGGGGAGAGGTCTTCGTAAGCCGTAAGATGATACTTGAGCTTGATGAGGCCAGGAGGAGGAAGATCGCGCCAAGCACTGGGATGGCGCACGATGGAACTTTTGTTATTAGGAGTCCCGCGAATCCCGACGGATAGAAGGAATAGCTGCGCAGAGGCGCGATCGCGTGTATTAGGAAACGAAGCCACGAGGTTTGTCGTAACTCAACCGACTCTGCCGGCTCTGCCGCGAGAGTTAACTAAGCAGTTCGCGTTTCAGAAACGCGAAACGATAACGCACGCATAATACCAACGTGGAAACGGAACCGAGTAAAATAGTATCTTCGAGCGCGAACACGATAAATTCCCGAGTCTAGCGTTTAAATTACTTGGCCGCGTGCACTCTGCGCCGCCGTGATATCAACCTTTCCTCTTCGAATCGTGGCTTTTAGGCGCGAGACCTGTATGTGCACTGATAGATTCCATAGCTTCGTCAATCCGAAAGTGGCGAAGCGTTAAGTCTCTTTGCGAAATGTCGAGGAAAAAGTAACTGGGAAGCAATAAATATGTCTCTGCGTCAAGCGAATGGTGAGAGAAAGTGACGAGACTTCGAGAAACGTAAGCGTAAAGAGAGATTATTCTCTAGGTAGCAATTTAACATTACTTATCAACGTGCCAGGGGTTTTCCTCCATAATTTACTTGTCAATCATTTTTTTTTTTCATCACGGGATCGTTGGTATTTGGTAATTATAGAAAATAGTAGAGGTCCAGTCCAACGGGTCATCCTCCAAGAATACATCTCGTACATAGCAAACACGATTTCCACCCAAGTCAATAGTGCCGAAGATAAAAGTGGAAAGCAATGCATTCGCTTCTGCACGGGTTTTCCTTTTTCCCTATTTCCCCCGAGGATCAAAAGGGTAATAGGAGTAGAAAGCGATATGACGGCTTTTGAGTTACTACGGAGAAAGAGAGGAATCGTGATCGTTCTTCCTCAATAGCGTATCACCCTTGACATTAGAATCCTTCTTTTTCCTAGGACTGTTTACTAAGCGACAGCGGCTAAAGATAATTCGCGTAGGCCGCCGTGCGACATACTAATGAGAACGTCCGTAGCACGGAACAATGCGACTCCGTTTATACTCATTATTTCTCGTCGAAGTTCGTGCATGAGATACGGAACTGCACCGGGTCCATCCTGCACTTTTTTCGTCGTCTAATTAGAAAATTGTCCTGGAATCGGCGCTGGTAATGATCGGTCGAACCGTCAGTGATTATCGTCTTTTTCGATCGAGACCGGGACAAAACTTGGGCCGGTGCACCGCACCGTGCTGTTCGGCTCTGAATCCGCCAGAGGAAGATTGCGCCGCGGGCGCCCGCGGAAATCGGCGAGACCGAAAGGAAATTAATAGTTCGTCCCGGATGCTGGCTGCCTCACCATGCCGCGCCGCTTCGCAGCCCACCGCAAATGTTAACTCGCCGCCTCTCTCGCCTCAGAGTCCGATAAAATTGAAACTTTACGGGCTCCGTTAATAATTACACATTAAACGCGACTCCGCTTCGCGTTCTTTTCGGCGGAAAGAGAAGTGAACCTACTTGGCGAACCCTCTCGAACTATTGGAGCAAAGGGTAGAGTAACAGTAGGCCAGTGATTTTCAATTTTTCTCATCTAATCGAAATACAAATTCGAATTGTAATAAACTTATATTGAACTTAGTGTTTAATCCATAATAGAAGTTTCATTTGTATTACTTATAACACATCCCAATTTCGACAGCAGCAATCCCCTCTAACACCAATTACATAAAATGAGCTGGTTGGTTAAAATAAATCTGTGTTAAGCGAACAGAACTTTTTGGCATGACAAGCATCCTCGTGGGATGCTCGATAATTGGTGCTCATAGCAGATAGTTTTTGAGATGGGAGAGGCAGGAAAGTGGCTACCTACCGAGCGCAAACTCAAGAATTAATCAAAGTCACGTTTTCACCGAAAGGCAAGAATCGGAAGCGCGAAAGGGCCGGGGCTATCTGGCATCGCATCTCCAAAACCGGTCGCAAAGAGAAACGCGCTCGCGCACAAATCTCCGCGGGCCGTGCTCGCGTGTCGGCATGCGTGCATGCGTGCGTGCTCCCATGCGTGCGAGCGTGCGTTCGTACTGTTGGCTGCGTGCGATGGGGATCCGACTGGGACGAGTTCTTAGAAGTGGCGTGCGGTATCATCCCGCTCCATCCCGTCCTGTCAGCTGCGTAGGTGCTGTAGCCACGCACGCACGCATCTCCCGTGTGCGATTCTCACGTGTGCGCACCTCCTCTGCCACCCTGCCCATCCTCCGTCTCCCCTCGCATACACGGAGGCACATGGGAAACTGCCCAAAGCGAAGAATATCGAAGTAAACGACTAACAAGAAGAACTAGAACTCAACGTAGAACGATCAAGAAACGAAGATCAAGACCCAGGTGAACAGTTAAGGGAGGAAAAGCAGGACGGAAGAAGTCACAGAAGTGTAGTATGACAAAGGGACGGGCAGTATGTACTATGGTCAATTGACAAACGACATTAATGAAAAAAATCAAGTTGGGAAAACGTACCGTCAAAGGAGAAGGAACAGAGAAAGAAAGAAGCAATAGAGGTCCCAGTCTTTGACTGGTAACCAAGGTAAAAGAGACCACCAGGTAGATCCCGTCGTCAGTGGCGATGCAGGCGATGCGAATGGTAGAGGTACAGGACTCTGAGAACGAGGTGGCGGAGGTGGACGAACGAAGAGGTGGACGAAAGAGGTGAACGAGAAGGAGACACAAGCGGAGAGGAAGAGGCCGTGAAGAGGTGAAGGTAGATCAGAAGGCAGAAAGCAGGAGGCTGGAGGGAGGAGGGACGGGAATCCGCGGGGGTGTAAGAGGGGCTGAAGAGAGCGCAGGGCAGCAGGGCAGCCAGAGAACCAGGAGGTAGGGTGGAAGGAAGGGGACGAGTAGAAGGGCAGCAATCTCGCGGTAATCTAATTTCAGCGTGCGGAGGGTTCTAGGAACGCGGCGTGACATTAGCGAACCACCTTCAGCATCGTCCGTCCGTGCGAGCGTCCTCTTCTCTACCGCGTTCAGTGTTCAGTCGCTCGTCGTTTCGTCCGCTCTTCCTATGGAGCAGCAAGCTTCGTACACTCGGTTCCTCTCTGTCCTCTCTTATTCCCTAGCCACCTAGCACAGGCCGTCTCTCCTATGCGTCCTCTCTGTTCTCCAGCCCCTTGGCCTCCCTAGCTTTGCCTTCCTGAGCCTTCCTGCTTGCTTTTGCTTGCCTGCCTGTCTGCCTGCTCGCCCGCCTGCCTGCTTGCCTGCCTGCCTGCCTGCCTGCCTGCCTGCCTGCCACCGCTCGCTCTCTGCTCTTGCGCCGAGGGAGGCTATCTCCTCGTCGAGTTACCGACGCCGAATAAAGTGGTTCGACGTTTACGTCGACCCGGGCTAACGGGTAATCCTCGCTGCCACCCCCTCCTCCACTGCCACCTTCACCGCCACCATCACCTCCCTTGCCATTGCCATCTCTTCAACCAGAGCGCTGCTCTGTGGCCCGATACCCGCATCCGCGAAAGGAGACCCGGAGAATGTACCAGGACATCGATGTACCAAGTTAGGACTCGCGGTTCCCTTGAACAAGTGCATGAGGAGACACTGACTGGAACTGCCAGAATAGTTTGCTAAGGGTACCGCAGTGTAGTTTAACAGATAGTCGGTTGCCATTAGCTAGGAATTAGTTGAATGTTTAAGGGTGGTAATTAATTGGTTTGCCAAAAAGTTCTTTTAGTCACGAAAAATATTCTTAAACATTTAATTTCCTATTAATTTCTTTATTCCCTCCCTTTGTAAGTAGCAGGTGAAAAAAGGAATAAAAATATTGACCTGAGTGACTGGGAATCAGTAGAAATAGCACGACGATTCGCACCGGAAAGAATGGGATTGATATATAGTACGTTTCGGAAAACTTTCCCATAGTTCCCTTAACTACTTCTCTATAAAGTATCGTCGTCGGTGAGAAAGCACTCTGCAAAGATAATCGTATAATTTCGAGGAGGAGACGAATTAGTCTGGCGCGTGCAGTGTGCGCGAGTTGCACACACGTAGAGGGAAATCGTTTTCGGCGTAGTCTCCGGCGAGACTTTAAGGCGAATACGTAGGAAATGGGACAGAAAGCATTCGAGCCCGTAAAACTGGTAGGCGATCGCATAAATCTTCGTGGAGGAGTTAGGTAATGCCGATTAGGTTGGTGCGTCTCGAGACGCTTTATACGGCTTAAAAAGAAGGCAAAGTCGAATTCCGTGAATATACGCACCAGCCTCTGCGTTTTCCGAGCGCTTGCTTCTTTTCTACTTAATCGACGATTCCAAACTCATTTCTACCCATTATGGGAATGTGTGTGAGCGCGTGTGTGTGGGTTTCTGGCCGTTTCGTACGGTACCCTACCGCACTATTTAAATCTCGCATCTTGTATCGCCAATTAGGCGCTCTCGCTTACCGCCTGCATTTGCTGCACCACCTCTATCGATGCTTCCGGTAAATGCTAAATGAAGCACTTCTTCGCCACGATGAGAAGAAAAGCAAGAAACCCAAGTGGGAGTGCCTGGGAATCGCCAAAATTGGAATCGCGGAATGTCTACTCAATGTACACGATCGGTAAAAAAAAGAAATCGCTAATGATATACATACTCCGTTTACTTTTCATTGATAAACACTTGAGATATACAGCGCAAACTTGCCGGCTACCAATTTCCTTAGCAACGTCGTGAAGGAAAAAAAGAAACATAAAGAGAGTCTGCTCCTGTTGCTAGTCACTCTTGCACCATAATGCTCCGGAGGATAATCGACGCACATTAGTCAGCACGATGATACCCCATTGTCGAGGATAGCAGCACCAAATCGTCCGAACTACGTCAGCGAAGTCGGGACTGTAATTGCTAGAGAAGAGATTGCTTCCGAGAAGAGAGCCTGCAGCGAACTTGACGATTGCGTAACGCACAAACGTGTGTTCCGAGACAGACGGCGGAACAAGGAAGACTGACGCGAGGAACCACAGAGAGAATATAAAATGTGAAAAGAAGAGTAAAATAAAAAAGAGGAAAAGGATGAAGAGAACTACACTACGTCTCTAAGGATTATTAATGCAGAGTTAAGGGGGGTACGCGACTTATCGTTAGAAGCCGCGTGTCTCTTCGGTCCCTCGACCGTTTCTGCCGTGCCGGAGGTTCACGATTCTCGCGTGACCCGTGAACTCTCGCACGTAACGAGATCTCTGACTCCCCTTGCACCGCTACGGCCGCGCGCAAAGAGAGCCTCTGCCTCCCTGTTTGCCTCCCTGCTCGCCTCCTCGCTTCCCTGCACGCTTGCTTGCCTGCCTGCTTGCCTGCCTTCATCCTCACCTCCCAAACACCGTCGAGGGAACCGACCAGTACTGGCCGACCCCCGCACACGCGAGATCGCTCACCACCGCACCGGTTTACTAGCTTCGCTATTTTATGCCCACATCGATTTTTTCCTTGGCCAAATAGATGCTGCTCGCGACATCTTTCGGTTCGGGAGTATTTCAACTGGATTCTTGCCATTATTGTCACGCGTAATAGACACGATACTTGTATTTCTCATCCCTCTGATCTATTAGGGGACGATTGAGTTATAATAAAAGTAACTTTGATCGTGTAGGAATATGCTTGTACTTCCGATCAAACTTATGTAGGTTGAAATTGAATATGTATGTACTTCTCCGTAAGATGAGACGAATTTATACGCGTAAAAGATAGATGGCGAAAGAAAGACGCATGAAATTTAATGTATCCAATTCAGGATTTGCTCTGATGTTTGTTCCAGAGCTGGGTTCACTTCTGCCGCAACAGGGTCCCAGAACAAGGAGACGGGCGAAGTAATTTGGAAGCGGAATCGCAGGTAACGCACGATAGTGTTCTGCAAGCGCTACTTAGGAGAGAAGGTCCATGTCCGAGATCCCAATAGACTCGCCCTAGAGCGATGCCGTACGGTTCCGTGGAGTGCCGTAGAGTACCGCACAGTGCCGTACCAGAGGAAACCGAGTACCTGCGCTTACCCTCTTCCCTTTACCCTCTATCCTCTTTCCTATCCCTTTGCCTTCGCTCTCTGGAAGCACGCCTCGCTCGCCTGCGGCCCTAATAAATTACTCCTCTTATATATCTCTCTCCTTGGACCCCAACCCGACCATTTGAACTCCTGCGCCTCTACGTACGTCTTGTACGTGCGAGAGAGCCTCTCGACTTCGGCTTCGAGACCGTGTGTGCGCTTGCCGCCAACGCCGCCGCCGAGCCGCGTCGATTGAATTGCTGCGACGATACGTAAGTACGTGCATGGTGCGTCCTACGTTTCGCTCGCCGCCTCTCTTATTTTTCTCAACTACTCTTTTTTCGCATCCCTGCTTTCCTCGTTCCGCATTCTTTCTCAATTTCCGCACTCGCCACTGTGTCTGAGTTCTCGCTCTTCGGAACACCGAGGGGTGAGTTATGACCTCCTAACTCTGTATTGAGGGATGAGTCAGGAATTTCGATTCTGGATACAACCTCGAAAGACGAAGGTACAAGGAATAAGTGACTCACTTGGATTTTTCGTGATGCATCTATTACTGCTATTGCTAAGAACAGATTCGTTAATATCGATTTTCACGTAATTATTCATTTCTGTACGAATTAATGCATTAGTATTCGTAATGTACAGTGTATCTGTATTGCTTAACGTAATCGATACGCTTTTCTCCAGCACTTCGGTCTCTCCTTACTGACTTAAGCTTTTTAAGGTGTAGTTCGTAAACTTTGCATTCATCCTTCATTCTCCAATTGCGAGCTCGACTCTCGCGAAGGTTGTCTCAGACATCATAAGCCCCGTCTCTTTCGTCTGGCCATTCATTGATGCTTTTTGCTTGTTTACTCGTGCTGCAACTCGGTCAAGTGTCATTCAAGCGCGCCTCTATTGTTCGGCGGTGTAGTTTTTCGAACCACCCTCCTCTCGAGTTTCTTGAACCCTGACGAGCCCTTCTTCCTTATTAGTTTTCATGACATCACAGCCTTAGCATCGCAACCACGTCGCTCTTGATTTTCCATTTTTAGCATTGTCTTACGTCTGCCACTCGCGTATACACGTGTATACCGCGGATATTTCCGAATCCGCTGTATTCGTTCTTCGCATTCGCTTCCCAGGTGAGTCAGCTTCTTTGAGAATGGCTTGCCCCTCTATTTTCATATTTCTTTGGTTGATCTTTCGCTTTTGCCTTTCTCGTACGAATTTCCTATCCCACTTCGTGACTCCTTAGCTATTCTTTCTTATATTTGCGGCTTTTCACCGGTGCGTTTTCACTAAGATTTATGTGCGTCCTTCATTTTTAGCTCTTCTCCGACAGCTTGTCTTGCCTTCTGCTTTTTGATCTGCAACCTTTCGTTTGCGCTTCTTCCGTCTCTTGAATTACTCCCGATCCTATATTTTACTCTGGCAGGGTATGCGGATGTTTTCCACCGAGTAGACTGCCAAAAATCAACGAATGCCAGGATTTCGTACACATAGACGCTACTCTCATTCTGTTAGTCTTGCGAAGAGTAAATCACTCTTGTGACCTAAAGATACTTTGACCTCACATTTCAATACATCTATGGACAACTGCATCCCGGTTTTCAATTATTCATCGAGTGTCAGTGGCATCGCATCCCGAATGACACGGATTACACTTAATGCAACAACGACAGAACTCGGACGGCGAGATCCACTTAAATTCGCGGTTTCCGATGCGCTTCAATGGTAACTCGATTTGCAGTATCATCGATAAGTTGCCGGGCGTCTGATCGATATTCGGAGCAGCGGGTAACGAGAGAACGGAAAGGGCAGGAGATTAAAGGAGAGACAGTAGAAAAATGAAAAGGAACGCAAATTTAAAGAGGTTCTTACTTTGTGATGGGATTAGGTTACTGCGAAACAAGAGTTCATCGAATCTATCGGTACTCGGGCTCGTTAACTGTCAGACTCGGTAGTTCGGAAACCGGCGGCAGTTTCGCGTCGAGTGAGTTTAGTCGAGAGTCCCTTGTCCCAGAAACGTTCTTAACTGGAAATTCAAAGTTTTCAGTCGCGGCCTTCTTCGGCTGACTTATAATAAGCTAGTCGCACGTTCTACTTTCTGGCCGGCGCGGCGCGACGTGGCGACGGTGGCGGAAGCGGACGCAATGAAAAATTTTTTCCACCCCACTTTAAAAGGGGCTCCGATATCGGTCGAATCAATACATTCCCTTCCAGCTTTGAAAGGTTGCGCTTACCGCGCTCCGCTTATTAAAATTTTAATAACACGCGTCGATGGCGCGCTTTGAGAGCTTCGAACGCTCCTCTTGCCGCGCCGCACCGCACCGCGACTGGTCTCACGGGGTCCGCGTTGGGAAATTACTTGCGATTATGCCTTCGACTAATCAGCTTTGCCGTCTTCAATCGGTATTTGCAATTTCTGCTGTTTTGTAAAATTCACAGCAAAACGACCCCTTCGTGCACGACTTTAATACCCCTCTCAGGCAGGGGAATTACGAGACAAGTTTCGAAACATTAATTTATTTCAAACGAGCGTTTATTTCATTAACCCTAGAACCGCGAAAAAGGATCGAAGTAACTCACTCGGATTTCTTTATTTCTCAAATTCATCGTTCAAGCGTATTCTTTTGTTTATAGTTCAAGTACAAATCAAAGGCCAAAAAATATCTTGTCTCTCCTAATCTATTTTTCAAGAAAATTACTTATTGAAATACGTGGTCATCAACAATTTTAAGATCACGGTCACTATTTGAAAAAGCTAGATACACAATTCATCTCGTTATCCAATACTATTTCTCTAACACCTGAAAAACAAAATTCTACAAACATGAATGTTCCAACGAGACTCCCAAGAAATCGATAATTGACCATGAGGAACCATCAGAAAAATATTTCCACAAGCGGTACATACATGTACGAGTACAGCGGGGTGTAGTTGAGCCAGGTTGCAGGATAATCAATCCCTAAAAAAGACATCTGAGGGAAGCAATTGGGATCGGTTGGTGTAGAGTGTGTCGTGGAATGGTGCGGCGGGGATGCGTCGCGTCGCATCGGACCACGAATGACTCGGCTCCCAGCGAATTGATTTCCATTCCGGGGATTTTATCGGACGGTACTGGGTGGCGCGGTGTGGAGCGGTGTGGAGCGGTGTGGCGCGGTGCGGTGCAGTTGGTTCGAGGAAGATCTCTCTCCGGTGGCGATGTGGTGTACGTAGGCTTCGTAGGTAGCCGGAGGAGAGTGCACGGTGTGCCGCGCCGTATCGGGGAATACGTGTATATAAATGAGACATGTATATCGACGCCATTGTTCTAAAGTCGTGACAGCGTCGGGTCAGGAACGCGTGTTGGCTCGAGGGGCCCAGGGGGTTCCTCTCGCATTAGCATACCGCCGCTGGCGTCCTGCCTCCGTGATCCTCCTACTCTCTCCTCTCTCGCTCCTTCCCAATTCTCCTTCTCTTTCTCCTTCTCTATCGGCAACTTAATCTTCCGCGATAAGATTCGGATGCTTAACAATGCGAATACTTGCACCCCAGAAATCGATCTGCAGCTCATCCGTGACGCCGGATTCAAGACTGTCGACAATGCACCCCCTTTTAAGATAGAAAAGGACTCTACTCATCGCTTTGCTAATCGTTTAGCCTGCTCGTTGATATATTTGCAAAATTTCTATTCCTCACAGACTAACTGTGATTCGGCTAAACGACTTTTGGTTTCGTTAATTTATGTTCAACATGATTGGAACATTCGATAGAAGTATGTACGTATACATGGGTTCGTTTGTAAAGTTACATTTTCCTTGGAAAAAGGAGTCCCAGCGACTCGACGGTATCCTTAAGAGGGGTATCTGCTTACATGAAGCAAAATTCGTGGAGATTTATTGACTCGAAAAGTAAATTGGATTACCTGCGCGACTAGTGTTCAATTTATTTCATCGTCGTTTACCCCCCCGGACAAGTGGAAAAGTGGCTCACCGACAGTTTCGAACTTCGTAGATAAAGAAAATTCTCTTCCCTCGTAAACTCGTGGCTGTTCGCTCCAGCGTTCCCGCCAACTGTTTCTCGAGTGGAAAACATGCTCGCATTTTCGATGCTGTAAAACACTTTATTCGATAAAGGAACACTCAGAGCTATCGTGCTTGCGCGAAAACTCGTTATCACTGACCACTCACAATCGGTCGTCTCGTTACAAAGTGTGCACACATAAAGAAAACTGCTTATCTACTGTGCACTTGTCGAAAGCGACCAAAATGTCCTTAACCTAAGATTCATTTTCCATAGTCGTACGTTCGTAACGCAGTTATATCCAACAGAAGAAGTTTCTACAATGTCGACGCTGCCATTTCTAAAATGGCGATTGCGGGGAAACGCGTGGGGTGGTTTCTCTGCACCAACACGGTACATTGCAACTTAGAACCTAGAGGGGGAAGCCTTAGACCCCATGGGAACGTAATACTCCGCCTTCCCCTATTGACAATACTCTCAACAATTTTCTTACCAGCCACAATTTCCACATCTACTAGTCAACTAGATTGTAGCATTGAATTCATCGTCAAGACGCTATGTTCACAGCTATAAACCTGTCGTAGTATATTTTCAAATTCAAGCAAAATTTAAAATCTACCCAGTCTCAAAATTATTTCTCTCCATTAAACAAGAAGCTTTTGGATCGTTTCGCGCAATAAATCCAACGAGTCTAACGGCTTCCGGTGAAATTGATCGGCATGCAAAAATGGGATCGCTCACCATTACGTAACTAAATTGGCGAGCTCCTGCAAGATAATACGCAAGTTTCGTGCAGCACCGCCGAAATCGTGCCGAACTGTAACCCGGGGAACATTAGTGGCGTAGACAAGCGGAATCGCGGCAGGTTGTATTATCGAGGAGACGATGCGGCGGAAGAGGGTAAAGGGGGTGGGAGGCAAAACGCGAGACCAACCGATGGTAGAAATAGAGAGAGAGAGAGAGAGAGAGCGAGAGAGAGAAAGGTAGAGAAAGAAAGAAAGAAAGAAAGGAAGTGGGTCCGGAGGTAGAGGGTGAAAAAGAGGGCTCGCGAGGAAGGGGCGAGGTGGAAGTGCAATTTTGCAGCGTAAACCCTGGCGTTGGGCCAGGACCGTGTATCACTCTGCATCGGAATTCGTTGTTCCACGTCTCGTTACCAGTCAGAGTTTTCTGCCTGCCACGCCAAACTTTTATCCCTCGTCGTCGACAATTTAGTTGTAAAGGCCCGGGAAAGACATCCAAAAAATGTTCCCTCTCCGCTCATCCTATACTTCGTCGGATGCATCATCTCGTCTCTGGTTTTGCAAAATTTTGCTTTAAAAGGAGATGTCGCGATTGTACCTCTGTCACCGATTTCTCCTTTTTCTATCTCAAAGAATTTCTTACACCATCTGGATACTGTAGTTCGGTACTGTTGAAACATTTAGGTTGTAAGTTAATAGTTTCAACTGTTATATCATTTTCTCATACACTTCTAGGTAACAAAGAACTCGAGAATGTCGAATTTAATTTATTTAGGCGATCTTAATATTTTGTACAATCTATTACGAACACGTGATCTATAGTTTGACATTGGCAACAGTTATGTAACGTATTACATAATGGCTCACATGCCACGCGTGCTACGTAGACCCAGGAGAATAATCGACTTTCCGAGAGACGCAGAAAAGCGAAGAATAGTAGCGCGATAAGAGACAGCATTTTCTCTGGTTCGTATTTCGCAGAAAGCTTATTGTATAGCTTCTATCGTAACCAACGAAGATGCAAACATCGTGTTCCGCGAAAAGATGCGAGTTCGACAAGACATTGCCTCGAGAATAAATATAAACCGATTGGCAGCGTGACGATTGTGAGTTAAAAGAAATTATCTGAAAATCGATACACGATTGACCAGGATATAACCAAATTGAACTTACAATTGAATTGCATTAAAAACTGTATTTAACACAACATTTGCAACGGCACGTACTGGTAGATTATCGGGATTATTTTCGATATATTCGCCTCGGCTACGGATCAGTCGTAAATTACGAAACCAAGTCGAAGACCGCAAACGAATTTGCGAAGTACCATAAATAGTAGGAATCATATTGTTCGAGTGAAATATCAACCAATGTACGAGCACAGTCTAATTTGTTTTGTTAAGTGCACAACGAGTATCGTTTTGACATTCTCGTTAAACATGGACAATCAATAGGATCTCTTGCATCGAATATGCGGTAACATATTGTCGACACTTCAGTATTGTCGAAACTCACAAACGTGTTTAATGATTTCGATCGAACCCTGTTACTAATATTTCATTTAGACTTTTTGTCTAAATAATCCTCTACTAAATTAGTACAATTCTTTCTCAGGCAATCGTCATTTTTGCTAACTCATAAAGAACAATCAACATCTATCAAATATACCGTAATTATTCTCTCAAATTCATTTAATTAACTATTAAATTTATTCCGAGCAAAAACCTTTGTTTGAAAAATCTCGAATTGTTCGACTTGTTTACAGCTTCATTCCGCGATAAATATGAAATACGTTTTCAATGAATTATCAATAAAATATTGCATAAAATCTTTATATTTCTCGTGCCAGGAAAGTTAATCGGTTCGAGATAAAGGATAAAAAACTGTAGATTAATCAAGAAACGGGGGAAGTCTCTATAGCAAGTACATAACGCGCCCATCATTGTTCGCGTCTGGTCCGAATGGTAGCGATAACTTTGGTAGGAGCCCGAGTAACTCGAGTTTCTCGCGGCGGATAGCCATCTTGATCGCGAAGCGAGCAGACCCCGAGGCACTCCATGTTCGTTTCTCACATAATATAATAATGGGTCGAGCATAACCTACCCCAATGGAAGGGGGCGAGAGGGTAAGCCCAGCCGGCAGACGGTAGACAGGCCAAGCGGTGGTACGCGGGGAAGAGAGAGGGGGGTTCCCCATCGTAGCGGACGACGACGACGAGTCGAGGGTCGTAAAACCCCCGTGACTCCGTCCCACCGCCCTACCAGACAGCCCTAACCTGCCTCACGTCTGAGTGACGTTGGGCGGGTTGTTGAAAGGGGTCCGCGCGCTGGCCGCACCAACAAAACCTCATCCCTCACCCTGTGCCACAGAGACACACTTTTCCTGTGCTCGGCCCAACCCCTTAGTCTAACCCCTTCGTCGAGACGCATCAACGGGGGACGCACCACTGCATCCTCCTACCTCCTACCTCCTTCCCACCCTTCGCCGAGAACTCGCTCATTGTTGCGAAGCCCTTACTTCTTTCCCTACTCTTCACCGTTCGCCTCTTTTTTTTTCTCTTTTTCTTTTCTTCCTTTAAGGAGCCATCTTCTTATCTCGCGGCTCAGTTGGGATTTAAGATATTAGACGGCCTTTGGGTAATTGTCGTCGTGAGCCTGAGTCTGTGGTGGTTACTTCGGTACACGGTATCCTTCTGGAATTGTTGACTTTTGGTGCGCACGTGGAATTGGCAATTAGCAGCTTGCGCATCGGACTTTTAGGATTATTTTAGCTGCTAAATATACGATACTGGAGAAGCGTATTTTAGTACTTCGATGAAACGTACAAAGGGTATTGCGAAAGTTTTTGAATGTTTCGCGCCGAATTTCTGGTATTTCGAAAATAATACTCTATCCTTTTTGGTTTATATTTATTCTGGGGTGAGGATACATTTCCGTGATTATTTGAGGAAATAAGATAATTGGTATTCTATAGGGAAGCGAAATATTGTAACAGCATCTAGACTTTCTACCTTTTGCCTTTGCTGCTTAGAATGCAGAGATTCTTGGACATAACAAATGTATCCTACATTAAGTGCGTGCACTCGACTGCCGCTGGTGCTTTTTTCTGTTTTTTTTTTTTTTTTTTCGAAGGACAAGGGTCGCGCATCGTCTGCTGGCCGCTAATGGAAGTGGCAGAAAGCGGGCTTGATTTTAGTCTCGGTGTGACACGCGCTGACCTTTCATCGTCGAGCGGCTTCCACAGGATTTCGCAAAATTAGCACGCCAGAGACCTGTCGTTATGCCTCGGTACTTATTTGGTGCTATTTTACCGAAAGGCAGCACCCAAAATAGTTTAGGTTGAGTTATTTTTCTCCGAATCTTATTGTAGAATGCTCTTGAGAAGTGTTAGCGAGAGAAAGGACGAAAGAAAATTCGCGACAAATAACTGCATATTTCATCGGTCCCAAGTCCTTTTCGGCAAGGTTGACAACGATCATGGAATTTAATTATCGGATACTGATTGGTTCGCGATCTCGTTAGCACATAACACTAAATTCATAATTAGAAATTACTGAAGGCCATTGTGCATTTCGCACAATGTAAGTTTAATTGGATCGATTATTGGGTTTGTTGCGAATTTACATTGAAATTTTGCAATACGTGTTACCGCGCTCACAATCAGTAAAAATCGATCGGCAATAATATTTCCATAGAC
Organism: Trypoxylon attenuatum; assembly: GCA_963989405.1. Lineage (NCBI taxonomy): Eukaryota > Metazoa > Arthropoda > Insecta > Hymenoptera > Crabronidae > Trypoxylon > Trypoxylon attenuatum. The sequence goes on from OZ022491.1 coordinate 19,221,074, forward strand.
ACAGATTGGTGTATAATAAGAATACAAATTTCTTTTTCGTTCAGCTTTCACCGATACCAATTGTGTCATAGTGTCAAAAAGCTTTTCATACCGTTATCATCTCTAATTAATTGAGTACGAAAGATCGATCTCGTCATCGACGATGTGGGATGGGACTTTTCCCATCCAACCTAATTCTCGACCTAACTCCGACGTTTCGCTGGTTATCTCAAACGACGGCGATACATCACTCTCGTTCTTACACGCCCGCACAAATAGATCCCGATAAATCAAGATGCAGTGAAAAAATGAGTGGCGGAGAGTCCCTCGCGTTGTGTCCTCGGTTAGACGTCAGGTTTGCTCCGAGAGTCGATTCATCGAACTCCCAACCGAAGTTTCGCCAGCCAACGTGACGTAGAAACTCGCAAGTTCGTCGAACGAACGTGAAAGGGGGTCACGACAGCGCTTTAACCCTTTCGAAGCCATCCGAAGCGATAGGAGCGTCTTGACCCGTCCTATCTCCACTCTGCCGTGCCCTATCCTCCGCAGCGCTCCGTGACGTAATTCCAGCACGAACCTAGAGCTTCGACCTACGTGAGGAACAGAGAGAGAGAGAGAGAGAAGGAAGAGCCACCCAGCAGATACACGCGTAGGTACGGCGCTCGGTCTACGTGTCCCTGTGCTCCTCTTTCCCTCTATTAGCCTCTCCCTCTTACCCAGGGTTGCTCGTTAGCCGCGTCTCTGCTCTCCTCGACGGAGCTGGGCCGAGGCTCTGCTCCGCTGTGCTCTGCTCTCCTCTAGCTTGCACTGGTATAGAGGAGACCGCGCGCACCTACGTAACCCGGACACACGTATGAACCACGCATCCAGCGTCCCAAGATTCGAGTACACACTCGTGCAAAGAGGAGCCAGCTAGGCAGCCAGCCGGACTAGGAGGCCAGAGAGGAGGAGAGAAGAGGATGGAAGGGGGTCGCCAAGCGCGAGCTGGAACGTCGCTTCGGCCGTCAATACACTTTGTGGAGGGTAGAGAGAGGAGCGTTCCATCGAGTTGGTCCTGGCTTCTGCGGAGGATCCTGCGGCCAAGAGAGTCTCATATCCTACGGGGCCTCTGGGCATTCAGTGCCGTAGGACCCACTCGGTTCTGCTCTCCTCTTACTCACACCGCTTATGCTCGCTTGTGCTCACTCGTGCTCGCTCATCCAGCAACGTCGCTAACGACCACCGGCATATTGGTATTGCTTCTCCGTACCCTTAAGGAGAGGAGAGGAGAGGAGAAGAGACCGTACCACCCGCTCGCACCGTCGCGCGTCCCACGAATTCGAGGGATTCCCTCTTGGGTGAAAGCACTCGTCCTTCCGTCTCTTACGAATGGATTCAAAGCGTACCTACGCCTTACAACCCTCCTCTCTTCCTCCTCTCTTCCTCCTCTCTTCCACCACCGCAGGACCGGTCTACTAACGCTGCAGTAGAGCTTAAATGCCAGACTGGATTTTTTCACTTCCTCTTTCACCGGAAATCTGGCGGTACTCGTGCTGCGAGGTTGCGTTCTTCACGGAGAGAAGTGACGCTCCCGGAAAAATTGCAGGCAGCCAGCGGGCAGCGATAATGCGCGCTAATTTATAAAGTTACGCTTATATCACATTCGGCGAGGCTGTACGCGTTGGGTGGCGTTGGTGACGGCGGCCTACGGCGCCGCAGGAAGTGTGTTTTAATTTTATGCTGAATTTGATAAAGCGCTTTTGAGCGCTGCGCCTCCCGTTGCATTAGGTCTCGCGTTTGAAAATGCTTCTCTTAGCACATATATAGTATATACATACTATATATACTATATAGTATATCCCGTATTGCACTGTGGATTAACTCACGGATGTTTTTCGCGGGTTTATTCCAGCGAAGCGTCGGCTGGTACGCAAATTTTGAAGAAAACAGCCCTGCCTGACACAATTGAGGGCAGTGAACAATGAGACAGCTGCTTTGTCACGGGAAGAGAGCCGTTGTCGTTACGGTCGGCAGGCATTCTCCAAACTACCTCAATAGTAATTCAATATTTCTCTACCTCTCTCCTGGCTTTCCACCCTGGTCCATTGGTGTACGTAAAGTTTTTTTTTTTTTTTTTTTTTTTTTTTTTTGAAAAGTTTAATCAAAAGCGAAAAGCCATTGAGCCACTGGTGTTAAAAGCAACCTGTATGAATGGCAAGAGCAAACGCCGGGTGGAAAGTAATTTTTTTTAAAGCGTACCGTTTGGGAAACTTGAGCCTCGTTCTCAAGTGCAACAATAAATGAAAGACCATTGTTTATCGTTTAAGATTGAGAATGCGCGGGGGGAAACAATTTCGACGGTTCTGTACGCTCGCTACATTTGCACGGATGACAATGCAACGGTATCGTTTTCTCACTCTTTGGCTTCTTACGTTCTAGCCCGCCGGGTTCTCGAGTTCCTTTAAGTAAAATAGTACTCGTTGGCGCCAGGGCGAATTCGAGCTATGCGTCTTTCGCTCCCGGTGTACCTTTGCAGCAGTCTCGCTTGTTAGAAGTATCGCGAGGCTGATATATAATATAATCTTAATTGTACTGTGTCTCGATTAACACAATCCTACTAAAACACAGATTACAGGGGCAATTTCGGCGGGAATTACAATTGGAATGTAGATTTAATATTCTACGTGCCAAATGTTTTTGGACAGTGATGGATACCTCATTACCTTGGATGAGTAAAACAAATTTTATTATTTACCATTGTACGAAGGGAATAGAGATTTTTCCAATGTATTAAGGGGTCGAAAGAATTGAAGTAAAATTATAATACCGATAAGCATTAATTTTTATTGGCTATGCTTCGGATCAGAATATAGATTATGCAACATTCCCAGAAAAATATTCGTATCGGATCGTACCGACGCGTAGCACCTTTCGTAAAAAGTAATTGCATTTTCGATTTAGCGTCAGAGAGCAAGAACGAACAATCGCTTAGCCCGAGTGATCAATTTAATGTCTGCTGTCCGGATATTCGATTCAAACTTTCCCGTGGTACGTACCGCCCGCTCTTGTACGGCCCGCCGCCCACCCCCGCATCGGTCGTTACAGTTACCGGTGCAGCTCCACCTCAAGAAAGTTTCTTCGCCGTTCTGCATAAACATTACGAGCAAAAGTGAAAGTAGCCCCGCGTCACCGTAGTAAAGTTTCCTCGTAAGATAGGACAGTAGTACTCGTACTCTCGACACCGGCTGAGAATGGTACTCCAAAATCATAACAAAACTATACGACATTCTATCCCATAGGATAATGTCCCATAAGTTGTAAGAATACAAATTATCAATTCCCGAAGGGCGACTTTGATGAGCTTTCCACTATTTGGCAAAATAGTTTTGCATTTTGGAATATTCCGCTTGAGAGGCGAGGCCCTTTAAACCTTCGAAATCTAGGTTGCTCTTGAGAGAACACTCTCAAGATTACCTCGGCGAATCTCGCCGTGCATCAAGAGAATCTAAGGAAGCAGATAGAAGGGGGTAGTAGAAGCATCGATCGGGCCAGTCGATCTAAGCGGTCCAAGGTGGATTGCAGAGGGCCAGCACGATCGTGGCTAAGGCCGCGTCCATTTTTAAGTCCACTTAGGGATGACCAGTCAGCCAGGTTAGAGGAAGGATCTCTCTAGAGTTTTTCCGGTTCGGGCTCATCTTCCTAATCTCACCCGGGAAGAAGGGAGCGTGTGGAAGGCTTCCGGTGGTAGCCGCGCTGTCGATGCTCGACAGTGGAACCACCGGCTCCCCAATCCAGCAATCCGGCATCGGCGGCCGAAGGAAAGGCGTTTCAAGGGGGTTGGGAGGTAGGGAGGTTTCGCAACGGAGCTGACTGCAGTTTTTCCACGGTGAGAAATAGGGTCTTGGGGTGTGTAAACCCGGTTACTTATGGAGGCCATTCCGGTCTGCGGGCTCGCCGGCCTCCGGCTGAGGGGTTTTAAGGACTTAGCTCGACATTAGCGTCCCTGGAGGGTGAGCTAGGAGGAGGAGGAGGAGGACGTGGCGGACGAGGGCAAAGAGAAGGAGGAGGAGGAGGAGGAGGAGGAGGAGGCCTTCGGTAGTGTGGAGGTGGCCGGAGAAGGAAGGCGGCAAAGTTGCTTCCTGCCGCGAGTGCGATCGAGGCCGAAGCCTTGAAGGACAAAGGAAGCGAGAGCGGTGGTGCGGTGGTGAGCTAGGGCTGGTGGGCGACAAAGAGGGTGGTGCGGCGAGGCTCGGCGCGGCTCGGCGATGCGTTGGCAAGAGAAGAACGCACCGCAAGGAAAGAGCGAACGGGCCGGGCCCGACCAGCGGAGGCGCCGAACGAAAGACAGAGAAATACGCGGGTGGAAGGAGAGTTGCAGGGAGTAAGCTCTCTCTGGATAGGGTTGCGAGGGCTGAGAGAGAGTAAGGGCGGATGGGTGGATGGTCGGTGGCCAGGGGATTCGCCGGGGGTGGAAGAGAATCGGCGAGGCGGAGGAGATGGGTCGACGGTGGAAAGCTCGTAGAGAGCGAGAAGGAGGCGGTGGCAGTGGCAGTGGCGGAGGATGAGTCGTACGAGGAGGATGAGGAGGATGAGAAGGATGAGGAAGCGTCGGTCGCGATAGTGTGGGCGCGGGTGGTCGGAGGGAGCGGGAGAGGGATGGATGTGCGGCGATTTGGTTTCCAATCATGGGACGACGGGACGCGCCTCTATCGAGCGAGCAGAGGCCCGGCCATCCTACCCCATCCTCTCCTTCAGTCGTAGCTATGTCGGTGCTGCTGGTGGTGCTGGTGCAAACCAACCCAACCCAACCCAACGGACTCTCTCTCCTTCGCCTGCACCTCCGCGTCTCAACCAGCCACCCACTTCCTCCTCCTTCTCCACCTCCTTCTCCACCTCCTTCTCCACTTCTCCTGCGCCGGTTTCTCCTCCATCTTCGTCTCCACTGCCGCGTCTCTGGCTCTTCCTAGTTCTCTCTTTCTCGTCCTACGGCTCCTTGCCACCATCGGCGACCCTCCAACCACCCACAACCACCCTACAACCACCCTGCAACCATCCCGTTGCCACCCACCACCCTCTGGTCGCTACCTACCGGCCGCCTCTTCCTCCACTTACCGCCTCGCCTTCTCTCGTGTACTCTCTTGCCTCCGTCCTTCGGACCTCCAAACCACCCCCGACCGCCAGCTACAAGCTTCTCAACCAGTGCAGAGACTTACATACACGCACACGAAACTTGCTGCCCGCCCGACTGCGTGCTGTACGACCGTGCGCGAGCGTACCCAAGCGCACACCGCCACAATTCGTCCTCCTTCTCGCGTCCTCTTGCTTCTCGCCCTTCGCCGCAACTCCGCGTGTCCTCTACATTTCCCGTAGGAATTCCCAACCTAGGCCAATCCGGAAAAATCTTAATGTTTTCGAGCGGCTGCTTCTGCGATCTGACTACCACACCACTGCACCAAACTGCCGTGCTGCTGCCGCGCCGCAGCCGCTGCCGTGCCGCTGCCTTTCACTGCCCTCGCGAGACCGTCGAATTTCAAAAGGTTTATGGAAGCTCATCTTGAGACCGCGGCCCATTGACAAGCTCTTCATGGTAATTGCTCCAATTATTGTTAGATATGCGCTTGCTCGATTTGCAGAACATTTTCGGATAAGTGTACGAGTTTTGAGGAGCATTTGTAAGAGCAAGGAATTGCACTCTTATTTCTCAGGTTAATTTATAGTATACATCACGGCACGCAGACGAAAATGATTGATTGATGTGCGAGTCAATGATACCCCGCGGTTCCATTAAAATTCAACGTAGAATATGTGAATTCTAACGACTGGTTATGAATTAAGCAAGTTTAATAAACAGCATAAATCCCACTTTAGTAGCACGGATAATTTATATAGTACGCGCTTCCACTTTCGATAAAGCTTTTACATGTATGTGCCTGTGTGTCTTTGGGTATGGGTAGTAATTTGTAGTATGCGTTCGGAACGTAACCACAGAACATGCAGTAAATCCACGTAAATTATCGAATGATAACACCGCAGGGAATGTTTTCGATTTTCGCATGAACTTTCCGGGCGAATGATCGCTAAAATCTGCATTGCGATAGAGCAACATGACATTCAAAACTATTAAGCATAACTTCCTACTCGGCAAACGTTTTCACATAAACATATCGCTGCCAACATTATAACCACGTTTGCCTCAGGTGACAATACAATTACAACGTGAAAGGAAGGGGTTAAAGCGCGTTTGAGAGGGCGAGAGGCAGCCTCAGTTTGTCTAGACGTTTCCATGTGAACGTGACGTACAATGATGTGTAACGTGGTTACTAACTTCTAAAACATCGTAAACATAGCGCCAACTTCCGTTTACTCAAAACTTTTCGGCCAGTCACGTACATACATGCAGTACATAATACTTTTTACGACAATCACCCACTTCGCTTTTCTTCTACAGAGGGATATATTTTCTAGACTGTAAGAGCAAATTAGCTCGAGATCCCAAATCGTCAATTAATCAATTAACTTTCTCGCACCTTTTTCATTTTCAATTTTCAATGTGTGATCTATCGCTATTGAAACTTGTGTGCATAGCAATTAATTCTCGATGTCCACCATTCTTCTTCGTGGCAGTTAAACAGCAAGCCGAACGTCTAGCGTCTAGCGGTTTACATTCGTCTTGTGCGGCTTGGCAAAAGTGCTGACTTCCGGGTTCCCCGTCTTTCCTCGTCAGGAATGTTTAATTAACACACTTCGACCCGCTTTTTCTTGACTTTCATTACAAATTTTTTCTTCTTCCCTGAGAACACGGCGCTTCTTCCCAAGAGAGACTATCCAACTTCCTTAATCGCTTGCCCGCTGGCTTGCTCGTTAGCCATTATCAGTATACGCGCCGGAGAATAAAGTTTCGCGAGGCAAAACTCCTCCTGAAAAAAGGACTCGATCTATTGCTCTACCGCGAGCTTTGTTTTCCTTTTTCACCGAGTAGAAACAGCTTGCGTCCGATAGCTTACGTCCTGCTATTTGTCGAGTGAATCAGTGTCATGGTCTCGCTCAAATTCTTCTGATTGTGAGCGTCGAATCTTTCGATCGATTGCAAATTGTGCGATAACAGATTGATTTTGCCCGAAGCTCCGTTACGTAATCAGGCATCGTCGAAGCGATGCTCGAAGGGGTACATCATCCGTTAAAGCTTCAAGGAGAACGCGTAGAGGTGCATCGTAGTTTCTGGACAAGACGGTCCTGGGGAGAGAGAGAGAGAGAGATAGAGTAAGAAGTCCTAGGTCTCGTTCTCTGTCTCTGTCATTGCTACAACCACCTTGCATTATCGGCAAATTTAGCGACCTAAGAAGGAAGGGCCTGCGTCCTTCCTAAGGGACACAGTCTGAGAACACGTGCAAGCACACCAGCTTCTCTCCAATTGCCAATATTGGCGATGCAGTTATGACGTCATGAGGGAAGAAGCAACTTGACGTCAGAGAATTTCTAAACGAGTGGACCACCCTTTACTAACGACTTAACGACGTGGATGGAATATTGGCCTGTAAGTTCATAGATCTGCTGGTAGTCGAGTGCAGTAGATAGACTCTAAAGGAAGTCGAGAATATGTTAAGTGTTAGCGAAACGTCCGAATGATTTCTTGAGAAAACTTGTTGAAGTACTTTGCCGAAATCTCGGAGTAGTGGCGGGCTCTCACCGGCTAGACTGTCTGTTTGAAACAGCGGAAAGGGAAACACTTTTGAGAGGCTACATTCCAAATGCACTGCCACGGATTACGCGAGTGGAAGAAATTTGAGGGAATCTTTTTTACAAAGTGGCTGATGGTGGATCCATTAGGCAATCGGAGTCCGTTCGTCCAATTTAAGATACTCCTTACGATATGGGTGAAAGAAGTAGGATCTCGTTTGCAAGGTGTTCGTGTATACATACGGTAACTTCATTCGGGGAACTTTTCACAAGAATTTTCTCTCCGTGACGCGACTCTCCTTCACTTTATCTTATTCTTTCTCTGCTTCAAGACTAAGATAAAGTGAACGACCAAGAATGCGAGATTGTTGGAAGCTCCTTATGAAACGATGATAGCTACTTTCGAGCGTGTACCATCAAAGGGTGGATCATTAAGTTAACAAGACGCAAGGGTAATGGATCGTTACTTTAATTCCGTAGAGAATCAATAGGATCAACTATTTGTTCCAAAACTCTCGACTAGTCAAAGTGTCAAATATCACCGCAGCATCAAAGAGGTAGGAAACTCCCAATTAACCTAATGCACTTCATCCTCCCCACGCATAACAAGACGCTAGCAGCAGGGTAGAGGCAGGCAGCTCGTCTAACAAAGAATCAAGTACAATGTGCAGCCTCTTAACGAAGTGCCTTCACAAAAGGTGACTAAGAAAGCGTGGCGGCGAGTATCGTCTTGCCCCGGTTCCCCTGCACAGTTCATCAAATTTATTAAACCCGTTAGGAAGCTCTGAAAACAGGCTACCCTCCGAGCGAAGAAGATCAGCCCGACGTGATCCCGCATGATCGAGAGCACCGGCGACTGTTTTCTCCCTCCCTCTCTCCCTCTCTCGGCGAGAACCAGAAGAGACGAAAGGAGGGCGACAGAGCGAGGGTAAGAGGTGTGCAGTAAGCAACGGGTAAGAGAAGAGAAGGAGGCTCGTGGTGGGCAAGACGGCCGGCGCGCGGCGAGTGCGTAGGGGTTGAGCACCCGTTTGATGCCCTACATAGAGAAGAGTCTCAGAGGTTGCCGAGGATGGGAAGAGCAAGGGAAGGAGAGAGCTGAGATGGCCTTCGTAGGAAGAAGACGAGGTTGAAGGGGGAGGAGAAGTGCCAGCCGGAAGACAGGGAAGACGAAGATCGAGGCTGGCGGCGGGAAGGAAGTAGGTGGAGGAAAGGAGGTGGAGGACGTTGAGGGTCTTTGGGGCTCTGAAAATGCAGCGTAATTTGTCTTTGTCTAGCGGGGGCGAGCGCGCAGTAACGGCGAGAAGGGCGGCCTGAGGAGGATGAGGCAAAGGCGGCAATGCCGTGGGGGGAGTGCGCAGGGCATGCGGGAGGAAGAGGAAGCCAGAGACGAAGGATGGGGTGGAGGTGGTATAGGGTGGTCACAGGGTGACGCAGGGTGGCGGGTTCTAGTTGGGTGGCGAGAGACCAGCGGCGAGGGACGAACCGCTAGAGTGATGAGGAGGGTTTGGTAAGAGGCAAGAGAAAGAGAAAGAGCAAGAGAAGAAACAGCAAGAACGAACGCAAGAGAAAGATAGGCCTAGGAAGGGGTGCACGGGGTGCCAGAAAGAGGGAAGGAGAGGAAGAGAGTGAATTGGAAAGAGAAAGAGACGGATTCCATGCTTGACCCGCCTGGGATCGATGCGTTCGTCTGCCAGAACGCCGAGACGCCCGCGTCCTTCCTTCCTTCCTTCCTTCCTTCCTTCCGTCCTTCCGTTCATCCTTCCGTTCATCCTTCCTCCTTTCCTTGCTTCCTTCCCTTTTTCCTTCTCTCCGAACTTCCTCCCTTCTTGCTTTATTTACTTCCTTCCATCTTTCCTCCCTCCCTTCCTTCATTCATTACTTTCATCTTTTCTTCCTTCCGTCCATCCTTTCATCCTTTCTTCATTGCTTTCTCCGCGTTCCTTTGCGTGCCACTCGTTTTATTCTTGTTTTTCTCTTCCCTTCTTTCTTTTTCCGTTTTACTCTTCTATTCTCTTCAACCATTTCTCTTCGCTTTCGAACTACTCCCTTCCTGCCCGGTTTTCATCTTACGCGCGCTCTCTGTCCCTCTCTACGGTGAGCTTCATCCTCCGGTGCTTTCATTCGTGCTGCTGACGCTGATGCTGATGCTTCTGCCAGCTACTGCCGGAGCCGCTTACCCCTCCTGCGTTCGCTCCGGACGTCCCGCTGCTGCCGCCACGACTGCCGCCGCCTCCATCGTCTCCACCGCTCTCCTTGCGCGTTCTCTTCCCTTTTCGAAAAGCAGCGTCGTTGGCCGTCGGCGCAACGCACACGCCGTTAACCGCACTGCACAACGCGTGCAATCCGCCTCGCCACCCACCGACCTGCCACTGCGACCACCCCCTACTATGCGACCCACCAACACCAACCTCTTCCCCCTTCGCCCTTTTGCCCATCCACCCCATCTCCTTCTTTACCTCACTCGCTCCCTGGCTTGCTCACTTGCCCACGCTCAACTTCCCTCCCACCCGTTACCCCTGTCCGTCTTTCGGCCTCCGACTCTCTCGCCTAGCCTCTTCGACCCTCTTCCGCCGGTTACGACACACTTACACACTTCTACCGAGCCGCGCGATTGCGCGACCACACGTGCCACCACGCGCGCGTGCTCGCGAACGCGGACAGCACGCGCGCACACAATCCAGCTGCGAGCAGAACACGCACGTAGTACCTGCACACCTCGTGCAATCCCGAGTCCCACGCATACACACACACACGCGCGCGTCCTCTTTCCAGCCGTCGTCTCCACCTCCGCCTTTGGCGACCCAACCACCCAACCACCCTCTTCTGGTCCTCCTTTTGCCTCTCGCACTGCTGGCCGTCCCTCGGCCGTTCTACCTCGCTCGCCCGCTTGCTCACGCGAGCAAACCCAGGACCTACGGACCTAGGAACCGCACCCCGAATATCGAGCCGCCCTCGCCGCCCTCGCCAACGTCGCCAAACGCTTTTCGGGAATGCACTACTACCGACGATGTCTCTCTTGCGGCGCGCGGCTAGCTTGCGAGCAGCCGCATTTTCGGATTCCAGAGCACCGCGAACCTCCCCCTCTAATCCCTCCGCTTTCCGTCCGACGAACCCAACAACCGACGGACCACGACAAATTGATCGGACAGCAATTAATCGCCGCTGCTGCCTTCTTTGTGGCTCCTGTCTCTCCCGGCTGCCTGGGAAATCAAGACTCCTCGGCGCCCCTGGACTTCCGGCTGCCTGGATCTCTCATCAAACGGCCAGTTTCGGAATTCCGAGAACTGGGCTAATACAAATAATGTCGAGTTCAGGATTCGCCTGGAGCATAAGATGTCTAATGACGCCAGGACTATTAGCTTCGAAGATGATCTATATAGCGCATCAACGTTTTTCCTCGAGGTGTCTAATGCAGCCGTACCCTATGCCCCACCGCCTGTGGTCTCTTCCAACTATGGAAGTCTTCATCAAATTTTCACCGATCGAAGGAAACGCTCGAGGGAGAAAGAACACAACTGAGTAGTAGTCGAAGCGAGAGAAAGGAAGAGAAAGAGAGACCAAGAGCCCGCATCGAGCTGCGAAAAATTAGATCACCGAGAGTCGCGAGCGTAGGACGCTGGAAATCAAACTTTAAGCCGGATAATGAATCCGCGAAATGAAAAGTCCCGTCGGCAGCGCATCCCGTCCTCCCGCTGCCGATGCCGCCACCGCCGTCGTTGCCTCGGCTCGCGACTCCGGCGAGTCGAGTTTCGAAAGCGGAGCGCTGAAAGATTCATAGGAATAAACAGCGCGGGGTGGAAAAGAGTCGGCGGTATTGGGACGAGAAGAATACACAATTCGAACCAGAGAAGGAACGCGAAACGCGAAACACAACGGCGAGAGAGACAGAACGGAGCGACAGAAACAGAAAACGGCAGACAGAGAGAAAAAGAGAATGAGAGAGTCCGGGATTCCAAGAGAGAAAGATAGTAGCGGGAGCATCAGCATCGTCGTTGACGTAACTTGGCGAAATACGTAATTAAATAGCGAGTCGATCCGTTCCATCGCCGAGTATTCCGCGGGGTACATTCCGATTTCTGCATTTTCCACTTCTCTCTCTCTCTCTCCCTCTCCCTCTCTCTTCTTCCCTATGCCCCTACCCTCGAGCGCGGGCAGCATCCTCCTCTTCCATTACCCCGGGCTGCGCTGCATATTTCAGCCGTCCGATTGCCAGCCCTGTCACCGTTTCGGCCCGTTTTATCTCGCCGATAATTGTATTTCCGTTCAGCACTGCTGATCAGACCGCCGCTCTGCACCGCACCGCGCCGATACGCTCCCATCCGCGCGGTCAACGTCGCGGACACGATGCATTTATAATCGGCCACTCTGCTCCGCAGGGACTTCAGCGATCCTATCCTCTAAAAAAAGAAGGAGGGAACGTTCCCCTGACACGATCGCGCTTCATGTCCACTCATTCCTCTTCCTCAATAGCATAATAATTACCAATAAGCCAAAAATTTTCCTAAATTACATCGAACCCGCTCGCATTATCCTGCTCGCAGTAGCTGAACGGACCCCGTGAACAAAGTCATTTAGCTTGATAAAACAATCCCTTCTGGTGGGTAATCCCTGACTAACACTTTCTTCCCTAAAACCCGATCCTTATAGTATGAGGAATTTACTGACGTCATTATTACAGTGGCTGTAATTACGCTTCTGTTTTTGGGTCGTGAGTAAGCCTGGTAGATACATGATACATATGTATATTCTAGAATTCTGGCAACAGTAGTATTTATTCGCAGTCGAAAGTGGCATGGTTCGGCAGTAAAAAACGAAGAAAAAAAGCTAAAATCGAGGATGCAGAAAGCGTGGAATTCGTAGATCGCTCGTCGTAGTTGGATATTCACGTGTCATTACTGTCGAAAGAGGAGCAGCAGGGCTTAAATGCGACAATAGCCAAACGGAACGAGAAAACCCTCGATTACCGATTAGTTTATCGGCGAATTAACGAACGTAATCGCCGGTGGGGTTCTCTTGCCCATAATGCGCCGTTTAACACTCCTCCAATGAGTGTAAATCCATCGCGGTTCGTCGAGTCACTTAAATAACGTTTGCCCTAGAAGTCGCGGACGTTTCGTCAAGTTAATAGGCGAGATCCACGTGTAATTAGTACCGTGAGATCCTTCCATCTTCTACCAAGAATATTACCGCTAATGAGGCGACTGAGGATGAATTTTTCGGTTCATTAGAAGGGCGAATCGAGAGATCCTTGGAGACAGAGATCTCGAGACCGAGACAGATTTCTCTTCCAAGCTACACAAGGGTAGAAGGAGGAGGATCAAAGGGACTAAAGAGGAAGCCAAGTGGCACGACGAGACCCCGTATCACCGGATCATGGATATATACGAGGTCGATAACTCTTTTTTTCTTTTTTTTTCTCCTTTCCGGAGCAAAGAGCGCGATCGTATTCGCGGCCGGAAATGCAATCGAACCGTCCTTTCCATTCACTTAACGGACGGTATTAACTCACGTAACGTATTATGTCGGGATGTAAATATACAGTAAAGTATCTTTACGAGCCTCCTCTACAAGTTCGCTCTTATCCGAGCGATAAAATTTACAGCGTCTGGCAGCGGACTCCCACCGCCACATCGTGTACCGCGCCGCGCCGCGCTATGCCGTCACGCATACGACTCTCAACACACTTCTTCCGTCTCTACATGTATACATACACTACGAGCACCGAGACACGCGTATAACGCGATTCATGGGTATTCACTCAGGCCGAGGATTGAAAGTTACACTGCCGCCGTGGCGGCGCGCGGCGGCATCACGGAGTTTGCCGCCCCGAAGAACTGACTTCACCCCCCCATTATGATGTTCTTGTCTGCGATTTCGTGCGAGTAGTTATGCCGAGCATTGCATTGATACAGGTGTTACCGTGAACGACATGCTCTTTGCCGGCTCGATAAGCTCTACGCCTGTCAGCGAATCTGAATGTGTGACTTCTTTTGTGTACGATCATTACCGACAATATTCTTGTCACGTTTTACATCGTTTTCGAGACCTTTCGATAATTAACATGTCTGTCGTAAAGAGATATTGATTATTTGACGAAATTCAGTTCGACAAATGTTGATAGAGTTTTTCCAGAATTAAGACTAGATTTGTGAGAAATTAAACGATTTCGAAATTAATTAGGATTAGAGAAATTAGAGAGTTTTAGTGAAATATGAGAATATTGATTCTGCGAATGTTTGTTCTCGATTAAATATATTATTGCCATTTAGCGAGTTTACAGTTGACCTGGTTTTGCATGAGTCGCCACAAAGCTTGTCTCACAAACCATCCAGTCGCTAAGTTGATAAATAACGCAATAGATCAATAGGATAAATAAACCGTGAATCTTTATCGTTTTTAACAGACGTCAGAATTCGTAGTCGAAGTATCCTGTCGCTCCATCTCAGCGAGGAGCATCCCCGCTTCTAACGTTTGCACACACATGACACGTGTTCCGATCGCGGGGGGACATACGTAGTATGTACAACCCCGAGCCGTGTCGTGCCGTGCCGTGTGCCATCGCGTCACGACGACTCGTGTCCCTTTCAATTTTCCGACGTATCTGTTTCAGACACTTTCCATCCAGTCGAGCTAAAAAAAACGCGGAACTCTCGCGCTGACGAGGGATGGTGTAGAGTGGAAAAGGAGTGTCATGTAAAAATTGTCGGGAATTATCTTGTACGACTGCTGAAAATCAAAATGCTCGAATTGTTCTGTCGCGATATCCTTTCTCCGACAGGCACCTGGTACTATTGGCAAGAAAAAAAAATGAGACAGTTTCTGTTGACAATCAACGAAAATTATCACTCGCATAGATTTACCAAAATTAAGAGAAAATTCTATCGCGTATCAGTTCGACTTTCTCATCAGGATTGTAGTATCGGAAATTGAGGGATGATGTCAGAATTTCCTTCCAAGAATGCATCAGAATTCTTTTCTCCGTGGAGAACTGGGATATTGCTTCGTTTCTTTCGCTTCTTCCCTGTTAGCCATTGTTAGCAATGCCATTATGATTGCCAGTTGCGGTCGTTCTTCCTGCGTGAGAATGAAACGAACGGCTCTTCGAAGCCAATGGAGGCGACGAAGCGGGAAGGTACGGGGGAAGAGAAGGGGCGGCATCGCGTTATTAGATACCAGATTTCTGCTCGAGCGTGCTCCCAAGCAAAATGGCTTGGGCCAGCAGAACCGTGCCGGTTAAGTTCCGGGAAGAAGCGCGAGTTCCGGCTACGCATAGTATCCGTGGCAGGGTATAACGTGGTGGAGATACGGATAACTCGTACCGCCCGGGGACAGGATAGGCTCAGGTTGGCCCGCTGACGGCGAACCTCAACCTCCGTTCCAAGAGGAGAATTTACGCTCCGGAATGCTGTGACAGCTTTTAACTTTAGCATCATACTCGACAGATTCTTTCACTACCCAGGTGGACCCTGTTAATTTCGCAGTATGCGACAAGTGTCTGGTGTCTGGTACCAGTCACCTTGTTGACAAATGCGATTGAAAATATAAAGTATTTTTTTGCTAATATAACTTTTTTAAATTAATGAGACAGAGTGTAGCGTATTTTAAAGGCTTATCAAATTGTTTCCACTGATTGAGTTTTCTACATACAAGAAACGAGTAGTGTGTAAGACGAATTCTATAAACGCTCATGTCACCCGAATGAATTTTCACTTCATGTCAAGTACTTTTTGCTCTAGTTTCTTTCTTCTATTTTTCTGGGTGCTGTCGGGCTCGGCTGATCACTTTTAATAACTAAAACACAATATAGCAGCCGAGTGAAGCATGTTTGAAAATGGAGTTTAATGTTTTAAAATCAAATATCTGATCCCTCTTCCCAGTTTCGATATAAACACTACTTTCCATTCGGCTTTTTCATGAATGTTTCACATACGTTCACTTATCCAGCATACTATTTATTGCATTCTATAGATAGGCGGAAAAAATAATACAGTCAATTCCATCGACAGCTTCATCGACCGTCTTAATCTCAGAGGTAAATCGAACGGAATTGATTAGCTTAGAAAACACGAGTAAGCCATTAAGTCGATGAATAAACCAGCGCTTAGAGGATGGCGGAAACAAATTTTTCTGCTCTTCCGCGGCTTTCGAATTGGCCGAAAGTTTGCTACGTCCCGTCGTAGGAACCTTATCGGCGATTTAACAAAGTAACTTGGGGGAAACCGCGAGGCGTTCAGTATCGCCGGCACGGTGGTACTTCAGGAGTAAATAAATAGGTACGCTCGAATCCCCGGTCATCTATTTCGGTTTAGCGGGGGAAGAGGAGGTCTGGGCCCGGGAAAAAGGACAATCTTTTTCCCGATTCAGGTAGCCTTGGTGGGAGGGGGCACGCCGGCAATTAAGCCAGCCATGCATTTTCTACTGTCGAGCGTCCCAAACAGCGAGCCAGCGAATCCAGGCGACCAACCGGCCGGAGAAGAGAAACGGAGAAGAAGCGAAAGAACCAAGGGAAAGAATTCCTGCAGTGTAAGTGGAGATGGCCGTTCGCGTCCGCGTCCGATCGAAGGTACTATGTGCGTCTCCCTGGCGCCACTGCGTCTGCTGCGTAGTCGAGACGCCAGTCTGGGAACGTGCCGTTTTCGAGGCGTCCGTTTACTTAGCCGGAAAAAAGGAAGACTAGATAGAGCAGATATATATATATATATATATGTATATATCTTTCTGTATAGCATATATACACATTCGCCAGCTCTTGCAGAGAGAAGATGCACCCGAATTTCTGGTGGATTCTTCGCGCACTCGCGGCTCCTCCGCTTTTGGCTCCTTCGACTACGATGCACCGGCTGATACGTCGCATTGTGGCCATGAATACGAACTGATGATGCTGCTCGATTCCCTCTCATTCTTTACGGAGACAATGCCCGACGAAGGCAAGAATAATACATCAGACTTTATTGTTACGATTATTTATATTGTTCTTCGCCGCACGTATGTAGTTCCCAGTTCGACGAATTGGTGCGCGTTGCATTGGCCGAAAAGCTTCGTCGCGGAACGAGTCACTTTGATTCTAATTAACCTTGCGCTTCCAATGCTCGAAGGTAGAAATCAGTCGAGGTAGAAACGATCACTTACTATACTCACTCGGCTAATCTCCTGGCGCCTCTTAATTTCAAGGTTCACCGCACTCACTCAGAGCTAAACTAAACGCGAATACGTTTCTTCGTCCACCTTTTCCGCCGATTCGACAACATAGTTTTCGAAATGTACTTGGTTCAGAATTTTAAAGAGCCGTCACAGCGAATCTTGATTGTTCCGAGTACAAAAAAGTAGCGGGGTCACCGCGGAAACTGGGTGCCTTAGTCGAAAGATTTCTCAAAGATACAAAATTAGCTTGGACGGAGAAATTCTTCGAGATTCGCCGCGAAGTAAATCGGCTAGCTGGTGGTCGGTGGGTCCAAGCATCCTCTTCGGAAAAGAGTGAGCCCAGTTCTCGTTCCCGGAACTGTACGATGGAGATAATATCGAGCATTCGAGACGTGGATTTCCCGGGAGGAAGAGGTACGTCGAGCGCTAAAAGGTACGCGCCGATCGGTCCGTAGATTCGACGTCTCTTCCCTTGAGAATCCGGGAAATCCGGACGAAAGAACAAGAGACCAGGAGACCACTGGCAGGAGCTCAGGAGGATCGGAAGGAAGACAAAGACCAAGAGAGAAGATGGACAGAGCTAGACTGTGAGCCAGTGACGATCGACGAGAATCAGGATAAGACAAAACGCAGAGGAAGCGATAGACCAAGACGAAGAGAGAAAATGAAACGGGTTCGAATGATAAAAGGAGAAGGAGAACGGACGTGGGAGAGAAGTAGAAGAAGTGGGACTTGGTGGGTGAATAGGGTGGTATGGGAGGGTATGGACAGGGAATCGGCAGCGAGAGTCCGAGAGGAATTAGATTTGCTCGGTGCTAGCCAAGCGCGACGGACAGAATGCAACGCGATCCGCCGGTAATTCGAAACGCGTTCCTCGGAAACACGGAGAATTATTCCTTTGGCGCTGTTCCTGCTATTGCCACTGATGCTCCTGGTAGTTCTCCTTGCGCGAGAAACCTCTATCTCTCTCTCTCTCTCTCTCTTCCTATCTCACTCTCTCACTTTCTCCTTCTTTCCCTCTAGCCTACACTTACTTGTTTCCTGCTCCTGCGCTCTCATTGTCTCTGCGACCGCTTGCCAGTGTACTCCTCGGCATCGTTATATGAAGAAGGTGCTTGGAGAGAGCCCAAGCAAAGCCGCTCCGTCCTGTCGATACCTATTTTCCTGACTCAAGGCTGAATCGCGGAAATAGATGTTTCTTTCGCGGCTGGATGGACACAGCACTGGCTAAACCTAAAGCGAAGCCTGTGACCTCTCCGTAGTTTCATTTATTTCTCAATAACGAAGGTTCGATTGATTTTAATAAGAAAATCAATTACTTAATGCTTCGGAACTGTTACAAACTGATAATTAAAATTTCCCCCCATTGAGAATTATTTTTGTTAGTGAAATTGTACTAATTTTGCTAGCGGCAAGCAGAATTGTTTCAATAGTCGAGTTCGTTGTTTCATACGGTTTTTTGGTACTTTAGGGGTTGAATGACTTAAGGCATGAAGAGCGCCCTTACCGAAAGATACTCTTGGTGCATTGGATCTCCATACAGAGTAGAAACGGACTCTGCTCGCAGTGGTAGGTCTATCTGGAAGCTTTTGATTTAGAGACCCTTCAACCCATTCCAACGTGTTCGCAATGCCTTTGTGCTTAGAGTTTCCTACGTATTACTGAACACTCATGATCTAAACATATAAGTTGGTAACAGACCCCCAAATTACACCATTAAGCTTAACCAGAGAGATTTCGTATTAGTTTCTGATTAATAAACAAATCTATTTCACTTTGAACTCCTCAATTTGTTTACGAATTTATATTTCGCTGTTTGAAGTCTATGGATCAAAATTAATAAGTGCAATTTCGAAAAGGTTGTTTATCACATTCATTTCGATTATTTGATACAGACGTAGGATATAGTAATTAATTACGATTTAATTCCAATGTATATATCAATCCGATCGTAAATATTCTTTTCAGATTAATAATTTAACTGGATCAGAAAATATGATTTTTTGCGAGTGGCTAAACACACGATGCCGAGGAACCTTTGAAACGGGAAAAATGTTTGCCCGCAACAAATATTTTAATGCGGAATATATCCAACGACGACAAAAGGTGAAAAGTTGCACCCCGGAAAATCGGACTGTCAATAACGTCGCTTTACTCCTAAAGCAAATATTTTCGCAGGATTGCTTTAAAAATGGGGGAAAAAATTAGTGCTCTACTTTTTCATAATTTCACGTTCCGTATGAAACAATGGTATTGCATTAAATTTTGGTTCACGATATAACAACTCAAGTTTGGAAACTACTAAGAATTGTAATATAAATATTCCAGCGGTTTCGTTCTACTAGCGATATTCTCTTTTACTTTCTTAAAATTTTCGTGCAAATTGAATCTCTCAGTTAAGACTCCTATGCACCAAAGAATGAACTGAAGAACGGTCTAATGAAATATAAATTCCAGTTTGTTGTCCAAAGACTTTTACAGTCTTTCTACTCATTATACTTGATCTCTCAGGTAAGTTTCATTGTTTAACACATTAAAACACTGTTTCCCCAAGTGTCGTCCTTAACACTGGCGAATGACTACTATCCTCTTCCTTACCCCGAGGCGATAAGCATTTACAACCACGAATTCGCGAGGCTAGTAAGAACGCGGACTTAATTAGTTTAAGGAGTAACTCGGCACGGGATTTTATTGGGTACATGAACTTGAGAAATCCTCACGGCGGAACGCGTGATTCCAGCGATAGAGGCTCTGCTGATCGGAGGGAACAGGTTTGACTTGGTTGCGCATCGCATTGCATGGCTCGCGGGACCGCGATCCGCGACTCGTCCACTCACTTAACACAGTGATTAAGTAATTATCACAAATTAGCCCGGTCGCCTGCATCTCCTTAATATTAATTGCTAATTAATTAATCGCCACAGACTCGATCGTATCAACATCTTGCGTATTTACCTTGACGATTCCGATCTTTGCCACCGACTGAATCGTGCTACTTTGCGATTAAATCTCTACTGGGAATCTCGTTAACGAATATCTAAAGTATTCGCAGAGTTAGTTTCGTTCGTTCGACTCTTGTTGAATAATGGGAACTTGGTTGCCTGATCAATTCCAGTAGAGTCTGGATTCTCTCTTTCTTTCTCTTTCTCTTTCTCTCGTAAACAGTACTTTACGTGCCTAAGGAAATTGTTCCATCGTTATATACACGATCCGCATCTTGTTGTGGATTTTCTTCCGCGAGAAAAGACAAAGTATCATCAGTTAGATACGAATACTGGAACATGCGAGTATGTAAGCACTTATATGTAAACGGTAGGTAGGGCTTTAGAGTTCAGTACGTAAACTTGGTTTCGCGTGCTTTTCTTCAGGGTGCATCCTACGTCATCTGCTAGAAGAATTGTTCTTAGACGTGGATGCAATCTTCTCTAACGTATGCTACGTTATTTTTCTATATGTTCTGGCAGAGCAATTTTGGACTCTCTTCTTCATAGTCAAGAGTAGCTTCTTAGTTCTTCTGGTCATTACTTCTTCAATTTCAAATGTAACTATATTGCGTGTACCCTTACTTACTAAATTAACTTAAGGTTTAGGAAACTACTTAATTTAAGATATCACTTTTTAAGGTTTCATTTAGAATCATTTCATAATATTTTATTCGTGATATATTAGTTTTCGACTTGAATACTTTTTTTAACAAGAGGTATCATTACCATCCTGCCCACTGCTATAAAAATATTCGCATCGGGTTACCACTTTAATTTTGATCCGCTCATACAAAACTTGCAATTTCCCCTATTACACATTTTGATAATCACATCGCGCTGTCGTATCCGTATGGCATCCGTCGCGTCGAGCACGGTCATCCCAGTGGAACGGAGACAACCTCCATCCCCAGACAACAGAGCGTCGTCCCTAATAACAAGAATCGCACGTAAGGTGTCAAGTCGCCAGCACAAACGCTCCCGTCAGCGAATATGTCGCGCATTTTTCCACGGAGAGCAAGTGTGCGTCGGCACGTCGTCGTTGGCGTCGGCGTTTCTCGCCAGAAACCTTCCCTCTCCACACCCTCCGTTCTTGGCAGGGCGAGTGTGTACCGGGTAATTGGGTGTGAAATGAAATCTAACGAAAACCCTTTTAGGCGTGTGCACAGTCGCTCGTTCGCTTCTGTCGGCCGAATAACCCTGGTCTGTTCTTCTTTCTTTCCTTCCTTCCTTCCTTCCTTCCTTCCTTTCTTCCTTCCTTCCTTCCTTCCGTCCGTCCGTTCCATCGAGTGGAACCAAGCAGACCACCTGGACACGTTCTAGAGTTTCCTCTTGTCGATCTAGCAAGGGTTGCTTCACGATCAAATAGTTTCCATTTTTTGTCAGCTTCTGCTTAAACTGCCTTCCTAGTCGGTAGGGTGACGGGTGACCCAAGGTATTGCGGCACACCATGGTCAACCCTTTCCCTCTGATTCCCTCGCTGGTGACTGTGTTTCTCTATGAGTCTCTCGAATATAACCCGCTTATGTACTATGAAGATCTTACTGCGAACTATTCTCGTCAGGAGAACGATTCTACGAGTGCCACATTGCTCCTGTGTTTCCGAGTGGGTTTTATGAATTGTTGGGTGGGCTTTGTGAGAGAGCGAGCTATTATTTTCGATTGGTCGGATTGTGTTTGTACCTGCACCTACATATGTAAAAGAGGATTCCCATGCAACGTTATATTTTATACGTTGCAAAGAAATAGATAAGAGTTTTCGTTGGGATGCTGCATCAATATGCTCGGATATTTTTGGCAGAATATTCTGTAAGCTTCTTAGTATGTTATACGTGTACCTTCCGGCCGTTGGACGATATCCGAACAAGAATAGGTTTCATTGAATATTATAAGCAGCATTTGCAAGCGTAAGTCTTTGTAATTATTTAGACAGATTCTTAACGCCCGTTGGAAAATACATTACCTAGTGTGTATTTACCATTGAAAAGTATATCGTACATCTATGAATTGGAAAAGAGCATAAATATTAAATACTAAATATGAATGAAGAAGGAAGGAGTTATTTTTTGTGTTTCCGTGGATATAAATTGGAGTCGATGTAATAAAACACCGAACAATAAGTCGCTTGATTGCACCCAAACGGATAGAACAAGCGACCCCTGCACTTTGTGAGAAAGGGCGGAAGGGTTAAAAAGCACAAGTGCGACGTTTACGAGTGAGGCGTCGATTTTGAGCGTAATTGTGTGTAGAGTGTGAACTGTAAAGTGTCCAAGCCTGTAGGCAAGGTAGTAACCCCGCATCGAGATCGGGTGAAGCGTGTCTCCTTAGCTCCCCTTTTGGTTTGTTTTATTGGCTCGTAAACGAGGCTGGCCCCTGCCAAAGCGGAAGTCCGCAGCCCTTCCGTCTCCGTACACACTGTGTATACACACTCGGCGTCTCACGCTTCTCTCCGCGGTCTTCCAATTACCTCCGACTCTCTCGTGGATACTGCATCATACGGGTGTGTCAAGAGCGCATTTTCTTCCATTTCAATTTTATTCCGGAATTCTCTCCATTAAATAAAAACAGGTACAGTGTTTTAGCGATGAATTACCGAAATGGGTTTTAATTTGGATATTGTCACTTGCTTAATATTTTTACTTGCAGCTATAATATTTTTGAAGGAAGAAATTTCTGGGGAAATTAACTGTTTCTTGGTCGAAAGAGGTAGAGACGGTGGATAATTGGTAATAATTTGGATAAGTGAGGTTTGCAGTAATAGTGCTTGTTAATTCATTTTTCGTACTTATTAATGTCCGCGCAATGTTCTAAAAAGCTAACGATATTTTCAAGGCACGTATAGTCGCTGTCACAGTGGTTACAGCCTTCGTTTCTTGTTAAAGGCAAAAACCTGCACGGTCCTTGCCTGCGATCGTATGTCCGTGAATTTCGAGGGTTTTTGCAAGTTCCAGCGCATTGGCGGCGTAAAGTTACTTCGCGCGCAAAAGACCTCGAGGTCACTCTTTTCGATTTTATGTGGAGTCCAGGGCGTGGAACCGCTCGAATTGCGAAAAAATAGTTCGGCCACGCCAGACTTCCTTCGAATCACTTTTCAGCGGTACCACCTATCGTGATCCAACCAACTTGTGTTTTTCTGAGTACCTTCATCGCCACCCGATTTTTCGCTCAATTCTCTCACTATTCAAAGAACACCATCGTAGTAAGTGACATTGTCAAAAAATCATTTTTATGACTAAATGCAAATGATATTTATTTATTACTATTTATCGATTTCCCTGATTGCATCGTTATCGGACTGATTCTTTATCAACAAGAGGGGATTGTTTTAATTGTTGAACGATGCCGGTTGCTGGTCTGCCTGAGTTTGCTCGCAATAATTTAGGTAAAAAACAGTGGAAAGAAGAACGAAACGGAAGAAGAAGTTTCCCTTGGTGGAATTAAGAGGAAATCAAAGGTAGGAAGCATTCAAGGGGACCGTCTAATATTTCACCGAGAGAACAAAGATTCGCTCGTCTTAAAACCAAGGAAAATTCTCATCGGCTTCAGCCTGTCTGTCGCAATCTCCCGATTCGAGAAATAAGACCGTATCCTTTATCACCGTGCTCCCCTGTTATCTTATTGGCGTCGTTGGGTAATAAACTCGAAACCCCGATCGATCGGCAGAAGCGGTATAGTTTCTCTCGCTTTATCTTTGTCTTTCTCTTTGAACCTCGGGTAACATCTTCGCTTAAGATACTGTGTCTCCACCTTTGTTTCTCTCCCTGTTACTAGAAAACCGTCTGCATGCATACTAGAACCTAAGTGCACCAGCAAATTGGGCTTCTTGAGTACGCGTGCACTTGCAATAACCCAGCATTTCTTGCGTGGAAGTGGTTACCTCTACTTCTTAGCGGTCCGAAACCGAGAAATTCGTTACTATATTAGAATTCAACTGTTGCCACAATGTAATACTCTATGTACCACTGGTACAGGGTCTCGGGTTTCCCTAAAATTCGAATAATGTTGTATCTTAGAAACGAGTACCCACAAGTCCTCTTGCACATTTTAAATTCGTAACATTTTAATAAATTTAATATCGGAACAAATAGCAATTAACTCAACTAACATATTGAATATTGTTTCAGAATCCAAACTAAGTACGAGGGGAGATGTGTCAACTGCCAGAGGGCCAAATCCTACTATTGCAGACTATAACATGGTTACGAGAACTTTTTCAAAATAGCAATCAAACTCCTGGATTCCAGGAACTAGTGTTAATCACATTATATTCAATTTTGAGTATTTTGATTTTAGAACAACCTTCAATGCATCAAGTTAGTCACGGTACATTTAAGAAGAGTGTGAAAAGAAAATATAGTAAAGTACTCGAAAGCCAATATTATCTTAAAAATCATTACTATCCTGCCGTTAATCATTTGAGGAAATTCCCGAATGAGTTTACTAGACTTACTGAGCGGGACCACCATAAGTGCATAAGCTTTTTGCGCGATCCATCGTCGCCGACAGGTGGTAGTAGCACATCACCCGTAGTGTTGATTGCTGCAGCAAGCGTAACAGATAAAATAAAAGCGAGCCATGTAATGATCAGCACGTGGTTCGACCTTAGCTCGGCCGCGCGACTCGATAATATCAAACCATAGTTGGCTCGGGGATCCACCAGCGCAAAGGATTATTACGGTGTGTGGAGGAGGGAAGAGAGAGGCAAATGCAGAGTCAGTGCGGATCGGAGAAAGCCGATTGCCGATCGGTGCTCTACTGCCGGTGAGATTTACGCGGGACAATCGTGGGACCGCGAGAAACGGTGCGACTCGGTTTAGAACGCTGCTTTCCGGACGTGCTTACGGTCGGATTAAGAGACGGCTCCTGGCAGAACGCTGTGAGAAGCAATCAGGGCGTAACGGCGAGTAAGATTTCGTACGGGCTCCTTGTTCCGTGAGTTGCGCTCGAGTAACATCGCCAAGTTTTCAGGAGAACTAGACAGTGCGGAGTCAGACCACATTCCCCGAATTGTCCAAATTAACTTTATCCATTTTGAATACAATAGTTTATCGTTCTAATGAAAATTTGTCATTTCTAATTCAGATTGAATCTTGGTGATGAATAAAAATTATTGCAAGTGTCAAAATGATTTTCTTCAAAATGTCCATCCAACTTATGTTGGACGTAAGTAAGTCTAATTCAATTAGGATTATATTGAACTATTGATACAAAACGTAAGTTGGAAAAAGTATTTATATATTGTATTAGTAAAGGTATTGTAGAGCATCGAAGATGGTGAATAATATTTGAATGGTTGGATATGTAAATCCTGTTTGGGAGTATAGAACTTGGCAGCGTTTCATGGAAGTGGTTACATATCGAGTAGAGTCAGACGCCCATGTTCATACCCTCAAGGGACGTGATAAGGGAAAAGCAGTTTTCAAGGATGACTGTCAAACCTACTCGGTACCCAGGAAGTCGCCGATTAGAGAGTGCACGCACAGTCTGCACAATTTTCGCATATCATCCGAATCGCCTGGGAAAGAACACTTCCTATTACAAATCTACGGAATATCCTGCACGTACGGGAAACCTTCGAAATTCCACGTTTCCGGGAGACCGCAGCCGCCGAAAACTATCGCAACAATTGGCCTTTCTAATTACATTCTCTACAATGGTTAATTCCAATATCCCAGATTTGCCTCTCGAAATAACCATTTCGTTAGTTCGCTCAACGAAACCTCAAATGTTTCCGAGTCAAAGAGCTTCGAATGCAATACGATCAATTTCTACTACGTCCTAAATTCACCTGAAGACCAAGGATCTAACATAAGATCATTCCTAATGAAAGAGACAACGCGGAGAGTGGTAAGAGCAACGAAATTCATCGGATCACTCGCGGAGGCCCAGATTTGTCGTGGGTGGTGGCCTCGTTAACTACGAGGACAAGAGCGTGAAATGGGTGTTGTGCCGTGAAGGGGTCATTGGATGCATCATTGCATGCAGTGAGGGTGATGTCGTAACGCGACTAATGCCGCGAAGGACGTTCGTCTTGTAGGAACAGATGCCACGGTTGCATACGTCCAATGTATGTAACGCAAGTGTGCGAGCCGTTTGGCGGCGCGAGACTAGCATTGCTTTACCGTGTAAAGCTTGTATCTCGCGAACCATGAGGGGGGTCGAAGGGCTAGCGGTATTCGCAAGGATGGGCGTGTACGATCCGGCTCGGCTGTTGGGCTGCTGGTCTTGTCCGCGGGGCTGGACAACCGTCTATTACCCGATGGTACAGGTGCGAGCTGCCGATCGACGATTACCTTTAATCGACGTCGTCGTTTATCATCGCCGCTAAATATTCCCTGGGCCAAGTCCAGACTGACGGCAATGCTGACGTTTGACATCGGATCCACCTTCCGTGATTGACAGTCGAATTCTCTTGCGAGTGGTTGCTGCTTTCGAATAATTGAGATGCGATCCGCGTAGACCGTGTTTCCCGTTTCCGACTTGTTTTAGAATTCGCCGGGTTCATTGAAAAGGGCGTGGATCCACCAAAACCGAGAGTCTTTCAACGATATCCCTGAATAGACGCGAATGTTTTAATGACATTCTAAATGGGGACGGTAAATGTACTTTGCAAAGTACGTGTAAGCATACAAATATTAATTGCGGAAGCATAATATACTAATGGGAACGAATTAGGAATGATTCTATAGTAATTAATTAAATATTTAAATATGCGCGAGAGTTCGAGTTCTATACTTGAGATTCACCATTCTCAGGTAGATTACGTGATTTAGGAAAGTACAAAGAAATCATCTGCCTCGAGAAGAGCAGATGGCAACCGGTTTGAATGTTGGTACCTTAGTTGCGCTCTTTTGTGCGAGTTGCTTTTTTGTCGTGTATCAATAGACCGCATTTTCTTGGCGGTACGTAGCGCGCGAATCGTTCGCGCTCGCTTCTCTACGCTCGGCTTCCGTTCCCCTCTGTGTCTCATTTTCTTCTTTTCATCTCGTTTTGCTCATCCTCGCGCCTGCTTCCTGCGGTCTTTTCAATACCATCGCGGCATTCCTTATCGCGCGCGGAATACCCGCCGCGCGTCCTTTTTCTCTTGAGAATCAGTCTTTGTGATCTCATGCGTGCGCGCGAGCGAAGAGTATACAAATTTGCCAGCATCCCGCTTTGTTCTGGTATTTCTCCGCGATAATGTGCATCCCGCATACCGCGGCAGGTCTATTATTATCGAGGAATCAGTATTTCTGTCTATCAAAATACAAATTGCTCTCCTCTTTCTCTGACATATGCCGCATTTACTCTTTTAATCTTATCTGTGAAGATATTAAGTAAACAGCCTGCTCTACCACTTTTTAACAATAAATTCACCTTGCTCTTCTCTCCGCTTCAAAGATACGCTTTAATCTCCCTGATACAGGAAACTTCAAAATAATGTCTAGCCAAGTAGTATTAAAAAAAGATGTTGGTAGAAAATATTTTAAACGTCGGTCTTAAGTCAGAATTTGTGGATAAAGTTTTCGGATTATATCTTGTTGGAGATATACACTGGAATCAAGGTTTTTGGTTCAGCGTTTGTTGGAGAGAGATAGAACTCCTCCAGCTCTGATCAAATGTAAAGTTAGGATGCTCTTATTAAAGTACATAGGTCCATTCGCGTGCACGGATTACTGTGTCTCCCGATGTAAATGTAGCAGAGTTCCGCGGGGCCCAGCTACACTAGAACTTTGAGGGCTTACCCTTAATGGTCCAACGTCGAACGTCACTTGACATCAGGTTTCCACGTTGGGGAGCTACCCTCGAGTGTCATTTGACGTGCGCTTGCCGCAGCGTGTTATCATCCATGCACAAAGACGAACTTCCACATGCTTATTTCGCCAAATCATCTGACACAGTATATCCGCTACGCTGAGTTGTCTTATTACTGGCAAGTTTGACAGTGGCAATTACTTTTACTCCTCCCAAAATATTAAGACTTTCTCGAAAGTTATAGTTTCTTAAAAGAGCAATATTTTTGAAAGAGTTTTTCTTCTTTCTTTCATTAACAAATTAAAACAGAAGATTTGTATAACGAGACGTGTACTAAATATTGCACTGGCCAAAAGGTTGTTTTATTTTTGTCAATTAATAGGATGAAAATTGGTCTAATTGAAAGAACAATATTTATTACCACAAATTTACCAGGTTTGAGAAAATGGTAGGAGTATATTTCTTTTTTAATATAATGGTTGGACTAGAATCAGAACGAGTTCTCAAGACGACAAAGCTAAATAGGTTAAAGTGTAGAAGACAGAGAAGGGTTCGCGGAACATGGAGAAACGAGCGCGATTACCAAGCGCAGAAGCGCGGCTAACCATAAGGTGGCGGGGCGCAATGCGGAAGCGACCTGCATCGATGCACCGTTAGTGCATATTTCGAATTTATTCGATGCGCGACGCGAAGATGACGTTACGCAATAAACGCCTGGGCCACAAATTGGCGAAATTGAGTTACTGCGACGGGAGCCTTAGGGATGTTGCTTCTCTCAACGTAGCTTGCCTCACCTGTGAATCGATTTCACTTATCCCATTTAGAGCTCTGTTTATCATACGCTTGTTTACGATCATCTTTCGCACTGTTACTCCTTTCTCGCGAAGATTCATTACTTTTCAGGGAGTGTCTTGCTTGGTTCTATCCACTGGACCCAATCGATTGACTATAATTTGCATGAACAACTGACTCCTAATCAGCAAAGTCTCTTGCAGAAGTGAATAGTGTAAGAACAATTGATAATGAAATATCATAAATGAAATTACTCTAAAAGAATGTGTCGCGTAATGAACGTATAATGAAAAAATCGTGAGAAATTAACTGTAGCTACTAATTTCAGACGTTCTGATAAAATGGTATAAAAATAAAAGAAAAAAGTTGATGGCGACAGATGTGATAGTTTTCTTGTTGATAAATAGAATGAGAGATCGAGACGCTTTCTGAGTTAAAAAGTGCTTGGTCGACTGACCGGACAAAAACGAGAAACACTAATGTAATTCTTCCCAATAGCGATTCATTCTCCAAGCTGCTAAAAAGGACGGAAAAGGTAGCCAGAAGCATGTTTCTATTATTTGTCAAGCTGTCCGCGGATATCGATTCACGGTTCATCGTTGCCGCTTATATTCAATGAATAACGGAATATTAAAGTCACTGGCGAAAGACTTATTTCCGAATCGTTCCACCGTGAGCAGTTTCAAAGGATGTGCATAGAACTCACTCACAATTATCGTTCACAGCTAATCTGGCAGCTCGATTCGACCAATGAGCAGAAGCACGTTATACGCTCTCTTACCTGAACGAATTTGTTTCCCGCTGTGAACTTATTTTCCATTAACAATACCGGCTAATTAATGTGTGACAGACGAAACTCGCGAAACGTCCATTCAGAGTAACAAGAATCTCCGATTTCCCGGCAAGGCCGAATATAGCTTTGCTCGAACAGCACGCGATTCAACTATGCGTTTAAAAAATTCAAGATTCCTGGAACATATGATCCAGTCGACAACCGAATGTGGAATCAGAATAGTCTGAGCAAAATTGGAATAAAAACTGACGGTAATTAGATCAAAAAAATATTTGATCAAGATGGTGTAACGAGCGATTTAACGTTTGTCAAAATTAATACGCTAGAACTTTAATTATCCAAGCATCAGTAAACGAAAAATGTATAATTATTTTATTATTCAGGATTGATATTAAAAAGAAGCTTTTTTTCTAACAGAGAGAATTTTTTCAGAGCCTCATATATTTTTGTAGTAGTTAACGAGTATCAGAAGTTGGTTTAAAAGAATATTTATCTTGAAGTGAGGAAGTTTTTGCTAGAAAACTGGAGTGTACGGTTATGATGGTTCATTTGTCCAGGGGCAAGTTTTTAGGCCTCTTAAGACTGTGTACGGTAGCATATCACTGTCTCGAGTACTATCTCCGCAGGATTCTCGTCTGCGCGTTTCCTCCTTTCGTTTGCCGCTCTCTCGGCAAATTCTGTCGGACTCACAATAAGGAAGCAGCGGCGCGGGTCGACCTTCAAAGATTGCCGGTGCTGGGCAGCGCATGATAATTATTAACGCGCGCGTGTATACTCTATACAAACTCGTCCTCGGTGTATGCGTCCGTGAGTTGCGAGTGCACCTATGCATACGTGTACAGTGCACCGTAAGATTGCGATTACGACAGAAAGGTAGCCGGAGCAGCCGTGCATAAGTATTATTTCATTGACACTCGAATAAAATTCTTACCAAAATTTCCAGGCCTTGAAAAGAAAAATGAGAAATTGCTAAACTGAGAATTTTTCAAATAAAATTTAGTAACATTTAGAAATTAGAATCTGTTGAAAAATTGTCACTTGTACGGAAAAGTAAATGACAATTCTCACTCCAATTCCTTTTTGCATCTAAGGCCACTATAGGTATGAATAGAATTGTGAAAAGAATTCTTCAGAGGCTTAGAATAAATTGACTCCAATTACAAGTGGAAAAGAGTTTCTTGAAGATTCAAGATCATCTACAGATAAGAGTATCCTTCATAGATGAAATATTGTCTCAAGGATCATCTTTTTGAGCTTATTTCCCCGAGGTTGTAAGAGTGCGACGTTATATCGAAAATAAGGAAAATTATGCGTAAGAGGTTTTCAGGTGAATGGGAGGCTGTTGCGCATCGGCTGCGAGGAAGGAAGACGGTTACGGTTCGAGACGCATCCGTCCTCCTGAGGAGATGCACGCACGTGTGCATTCGCGGACGAGATTCAACGGTAGACGGCGTTTATATCATACTTTTATCGCTAGGTGCGCTGTCTTCCTTCAATTTTAGAAAAATAAGCGGAAGTGGTGCTACACCGGAGTACGTGCTTACGACCGCACCGCGCATTAATATTCTTTAGCACCATTCGTCTCTTATCCCTCTAGTATCCACTAAGCTTTTTTAAATTTTTCTAAAACTCTCTTATTTCGTGTGTAAGACTCTTCAAAATCACTATCGTCTTCAAACAAGTACATACGCTATACTTTTTAATATTTCACACGATTTTCGCATATATTGCCTGACGAGAAATATGTGAAGTTGACCAGTTATTCGTGATGGTATCGCAATAGAATCGACAATAACGATTTTATTTACGAAGAGATCAGTTTTCCAGAGGTAAGAAATATTGGCTGCTCGTGCAAGCAGTGCAAGGTGTTGGAGAGCAGAGAAACCGAAGGGTGTTCTAAAGAAGACCGAGTCCACCGTGGGGCAATTTCGTGGGGGATTTACTGGCGGGGCCGAGGTATTACTTTTCGCAGCGAGGAAATTCCAGAGGATAACGTTGCTCCTAACGTGCATACCATAATGATCACCCGGGTTTTTGCACAAGACTGGAGG